>CACRXK020001041.1:0-31541 GCA_902702795.2 Paramuricea clavata | reverse complement strand
ATCATATAGCATCATATACTATCATATAGGCATCATATAGTATCATATAGCATCATATAGCATCATATAACATCATATAGCATCATATAACATCATATAGCAACATATACTATCATTAACAGGGGCGGATTTTCTGGGGGGGTGCAGGGGGGTGCGCACCCCCCCAAAATTTTCTAGCACCCCCCCAGAAAAATTCGGAAATGGCGTGCATACTGTAGGTTATTATTATTATAACCTTTATTTAAAGAAAATTATACATTTAGCAGTAAGAGTACAACTTACTGATAACTTCAACAAATGCAATTATATCATATGTTATACTAAGACAAGTATTTTTAATTTATAAAACTAAATATACTACGTAAAAATGTCTAAAGATTAAATATCCAAACGCATATTCAATTTTAATAAAAAGACCAGATAAAAAGCTACGACTAAACTAAACTTTCGTGAAAAAACAATTAGGTAGAATACTAAGCCTAAAAATTCAGTGAAAAGGCCAAGTATAATACTGTAAATCTAAGCTACGAGCGCAAGTCTAATTTTGGCGTGTGAAACGGCTGAATCGAAACCGAGAACAGTGGCAGAAGACGAACAAAGTCAAAGTGAATTTCCAGATCGTTGGTGAGGTTCTGACCAACTTTTAATTTTAAAAGTGTATGAACCGGAGGGAGAGAGACAATAAAATATGAAAACTTTGTGCTTCGACTTTCTGTTGTTTTGTGAAACACCAGAAATCAGAAGTTCATAAAAATTGCTACGAGAAATGGAAGGCAAAGGTCCGAATATCAGATGGACAAGATACAAGTATACTCGCGAAACTGGTTCCCGACCAAGCGAAAACAACTCAAAACAACAGAGAGTACTTTAATTTAAACTTCTGTTCCAGTATGTAATTTGGTTTGCAATGAACGAAATAACATTCCGGGACCATGACGAGGCGGCTGATTCGAAGAAACCAGGTAACTGGACAACTTTTATAAAGATGCAACTGAAGACCAACAAGGAGTTTCGAAGTCTCCACCAAGCGATAACAGATAATTAAAAGGCTTCTTGTGGACTACACTAGTAAAACGTCTCTCAATGAAATGCTGTCTATACTGGCGGTTCAGATACGGAACCAGATATGCCATCAGATCGCTACTGCCGAGTGCTTCAGTGCACTGATCGACGAAAGCAAAGACAAGGGCAAGAGAGAAGAGCTTGCTTTCTCTGTTCGTTACTACACTACAAGATCAGACAAGAGTAAGAATCACTCCACAGAAAAATTTGTCCTAGCAAACAAGTTAAACATATTACGCAGCAAATCGATGTTCACTGGGGATGCAAATACGAAGCCTATTAAGTGATCTTTTATGCATTTCGTTAAACAGAGATGTTGTTGATTTGCTGGATTTGGACGAAGTCGTAACAGCATGGGGAAACATGCGCAATAGGTGGTCTAAAATCTAAGTAATTAACTGACTAACTAGTCTACCTGTATAAAATGTATAATGTACTTATTACTAAATTGAAAACTTAAAAAAGCTATTCATTATTTAATTTATTTATTAAAAACTTTGTTAGTTTGTTACTATAATACTATACGATTTTCATGAATTTGAAATATTCTCAGGAAGCTACGGAAAAGCTACTGTATACGACTATATTATTGGTTTATACTACTATTCATTAATAATTATTAAATAAAGAATAATAATACTTTGCAAATATACTATGTGCATTAATTTAACAAGCTACTAAAGTACTAGCCGGGCATTTGAGCATTTTTTGTCCATCCTAGCTCAGGGACTTAAATGCTTGATCAGTTGATCACATGGGAGGGGTCACAAAACAGGGGTCATGGCGATATGCCTAAAAATATACACAACAGCCCGGTCAGCACGGTAGCGGCAGCGCACCAATGCACCCCCCCAGGGAAATCTGCACCCCTCTTGTCAAATCAGCATTGATCCGCCCCTGGAAATTATTATGATTCTCATAATAAATATTTGGCAATATAGTATGCTACACCTTGACGGCAATATCTGACCGGTAGGAATCGGGCCAAAGGAATCTGTTAATTCCCAATATCTGACCAGTAGGAATCCCCTAAGTCCTAATATCTGACCGGTAGGAATCCGCTCATCCATAGGGGGGGTGCGGATAATAAATGGAATGACCCAATCGGCCAACGGCACGGCGGTTAAAAATATACATGAAATTATACAACAATCTATGGCACATATTTACACACGAAACTTCAGAATATTGACATAGTTGAACACTTACATTTAAAGTTGTTGTGTGGGTGTTCAAAAATTGGAGTATTTCTTCTTATCTTCTTCAATATATTAAGAAAACTTGGCCATATTCTCGGCCATATCAACAAGCGTTTATACTAAATTTCCAAACGATGCGCTCGAAGTGTGCCCGCTAAGCCTTCTGGGAGCCCATATATGGCACGCGATTGCTGAAGGCACTGATCTCAATCATGTGGACAATCCAGTGCAAATTAAACTGTAGTGCGGCAACCCTCACACTGAAGCCCTGGGAACGAGGTTGGTGGTACGGTTATTATAGAAACTCTTAATTCTATCTTCAAAATTCTAGCTGTCTTATTTTGTAGAGGATAAACACCGAGAAGGAGGGATTTATGACATATAATGTACACCATAGCCAGCAGGGCATATTTGGAGGTGGAGGTAACAGATTGCAATAAAAAATGAACAATGTGAGGTCTGCATGGCACACCTTACAAAACGCACCGTTTAAGTTTACACCGTTTAAAGGTAGTCTTATAAAATAGTTTATACTTTACACTTTTACACCGACTTTTCAAAAAGCCCTAATGTGAAGGGTAAGCCGGCCAGTATATTTTGGTCCCCATACAAACTTTTACACTATTCGAATTCTGTATGTTTACACCACTGGTGTATGTTTACACCTTACACTATCATGGTGTCGTCTCATACACGAGAATTAGATCGCTAAATTTACACAGTTTGAGGGTAAGTTTACAGCATAGTATAGGTGTACGTTAATATTTCAGTTTCTACTTTACACCAGATCAGTGTATCTTAAAATGGTCTTAGTGTAATTATACACCAGGTTCAGTGTAGATTTACCCTAAGTAAGCATTCATATTTTTTACACCATACCGGTGTATATTTACACAATCAAGGTGTTATTTCATACACAAGAATTGGGTAAATTTACACCGTTTGAGGGTAAATTTACAGCATAAAAGGTGTCAATACTTCGGTCTACTTTACACTACATCAGTGTATCTTAACATGGTCTTAGTGTAATTATACACCAGGTTCAGTGTGGATTTACACTAAGTAAGCATTCATATTTTTTACACCATACCGGTGTATATTTACATTATTATGGTGTTATCTCATACACAATCATTGGTAAATTTACACTAGTTAAGGGTAAATTTACACCGCAATAATAATTAATACATTAGTTTCTACTTCACCGCAGCTCAGTGTATTTTAACGCAATCTAGGTGTAATAATACGGCAGGAAAAGTGTAAATTTACACTTCGCAAGTGTTGGCATATTTTAACGAAATAAGTGTATATTTACACCATCGCAAAGTGTAAATTAACAGGGAGAAGAGGTAAGGTTACACCGTTATAATGTAAATCTACACCAAATTAGGTGTAAATAGGATATTTTCTACTTTACACCTAGTAAGTGTTACCAAAACACTAAAATAGTGTAAAGCTACACTGTGGAAGTGTAATGTTACACTCGAACAGTGTTTAATTCCGCGTTACACCTAATCAGTGTAATGTTACACCTTTTTGGTGTTGCCGCAACACCGCGAGATTTACAGTGTATAAAGGCAAGCCAGTCCAGGTAACTAACCTGGTTATAGCTCGCTTTCACTGGATGAATGTCTGTTTACATGAGCCTCTTTAGATGAACATGCTTGCCAAAACAAATCACCCAGAATGAGTTGTATAATTTCCAATAAAATAAATTGACATACTTTTGCAGACATGCAGTTTTGAAATGTAACTTACAAAAAAATCACAGAGATCTTTTATAATGCATTGAGCCGCAATGCGCCCCACTACACCCTACTTATCTTTTTTGCTTGCTTAACGCCAGACGCTTTTACTCCTCAGTAGGGAAGCTCTGCAGCTTAATAGGTTAACCAAAAAATCTGATAATGTCTCTGGTTAACCCATTGAGCCGCAATGTGCCCTAGTACGACCTACTTAATTTATTTACTTGTCTACCGCCAGCCGTGGTGTAACTTTACTTTTTTGACCACTTGCCCTCAGGGCAAGTTGATCATGAAGATAATTAGTTGCTCTGAATAAAATTCACTTGTCATCAGACAATGGCCACTTGGGGTACCTAGGTAGTGGGAATAAATTAAGGGGACAACATGTCAACCTGTTCTCCCACTGGGCTATATGGCTATGTTATACTGCCTCAGATATAGCTTTGGTGCACAATAAACGAAATTTGAACCAAGACCATGCACTATAAAACAAAATATATCTGACAGTGAATAGTGGCAAGGCAACTTGCCCAATCGGGCAGCAAGATAAAGTGTTTACTTGCCCATCATGATATTAACTTGCCCCAGGCAAGTGTTAAGTTACACCTCTGGCCAAATGATTTTACTCGTCAATGGGGAAACTCCAACTCTACAGCTTTATGGGTTAATATTCAAATTGATTGGGAAATGTCATTTAGAAGATTACATTATGGTTAAACAAAGCATTAATACTGTGCCAATTCCTGGGTCATTGTATATAGTTTATATGGAAAATCTTAGTTTGGCATTAGCAACCTTTTGGGTCAATTGTGGCAGTATCTTAAGTTTATTTATTTAGCTTTGCCAACTAGGTGTCACCACAACAGCATGTGCCAATTACTGTTGGCTCTTTTACATCACCCACCCTGTCAACTTTCCCTGTAGGAGGAAACCAGAGTGCCTGGAGAAAACCCATGACTTTCGACAGAGTGTTGACTTTTACTCTTCACATGAGGACTGAGTTTGAGTCGCATTGAGAAAGTTCTCACTGAGGCTTGAACCTGCAGCTTTACAGGTGAACGGCAAGTGCATATAACAGCTTTGCCACCAAAGCCCCCATCTTCCTAAAAAAGACCAGCTCAGTTCTATATTATAAAGTAAAACACAAGTTGAAATATATAGAATATAATAACAAAGTCTGGATCTCACCAAAACTGGGCCAGCTCGATCAGGTACACAGGTGCCATAACCTCATATAAACAGCCACTAAATCTACCTCGCTGGATTATATAAAATGATATTTTTCAATTAGGAATACTGGAAAAAACAGTTGTTATGCACCAGTGTTTTAAACAGTCTTTTACCAGTGAGAATAGTTGTATTGTATGCAGATGTTACTTCAAGTGCATGCTAGCCTTACATTAAACATGTCAAGACAGTCAAGTGAAAGCAATTGAATTTTGTATTTCTTGTTTATTTGTACACTAACCAAAAATAGGAAATTCATTGTCAATCAATCAATAAATTGCCGACCCTTATATATCAACCTTAATAGTGTATTTTTTTCTTAATAGAGATTGTATTTAATATGGATTCATTATATATCCTGATGCTGAATGAAAAGTTATTAATAAAAGCTTCCCAAGAGAAGGAAAGTTGTGTAAACAAGTGGCAATATATATAATCATTAATGGCATTCTAAGTACTTCATGGTCTATTTGGAAAATGGTATTCTTAATTGCTGGATAGTATGTTTATGGATTAACAAACCACACAAGGAATGGAGTTGCTGACTTGTGGTATGAAGCTTGTACTTTTAAATTTTAACTAATGTACTTGTATGACATGCTTGATTGAGCAGTGACACTACATGCAGTACAGGTATATTATATTAATTTGTAAATATTCTACATTGAAGAGAATGTTAACCTTTTATGTGGCAATGCGCTCTACCTTATTATTTATTCTGTCTAATGCCAGACAATTTTACTCATAAAGGAGAGAGTGCTGCCACTCAATGGGTTAAAGCCAAATTTCTGTAGATGGAAATTTTGAACAATAACTATGTAATAAGTATACTGTGCCGGGAATGGAACCTGTTGCCCTGTGATTCTGAACAGTTCCTTAACAGCCAAGAGTCCATCAAGCCCTGAGAGTCCAAGCGCCAAGAATCCATCAAGCTAACCAAGAGTTCATTTATACAATACTAGTGTCATCCCAGTTTATTTAATATACTACCAGTGACACCACCATCATAGTATAATTATACAGAAAGTTATGGTTACATCTTGGCAAAAGGACTCTTTAAGTCAGAGGGCTGCAGTAGAATTGCAGGGCTGCAGGTTCAATTCATGCTGGCAGGCTTGTAATTGTATTAGAACTGTCTGTACCAGTACCAGTGTGCGTAGTACCAATCTGAAATTGCTGTGCTGAGTGGTTATATTCCTACCTGAAAAAAAAAAAAAAACAGAAACTGAACATTTTGAGCAAAGACCCTTCGCTCAAAATGTTGAGTTTCTGCTTGTTTTTTTTTTTCTTTTCAGGTAGTAATATAACCGGTTACTCAGTACAGCAATTGTAATTGTATTCCTTTGCAATTGCTCTCACGTAGTTATAAGGTACCGGTAGCTCTAGTTTATTTAGTTGTCTTATATTGTATTGATATATTTTTTATTAAATTCCATGTTTACATGTTCAGTGATGTAAGACTCACAAATTTTCTTCATTTTAATGCAGTGTATAGGTTGTGACATTAAATTGGTCGAAATGACAAAAAAAAATTGGTCGAAATGACCAAAAAAAATTGGTCACCTGGATGCATCTGAGAGAACCAATTAAAAATGGTCGTTTTAACCAATAAAATTAACCATTTATTAATTGGTCAAAACACCCAAAAATATTTGGTTATATTAACCAATTATTATTGGTTGAAATGACCAATTAATTAATGGTTAATTTTATTGGTTAAAACGACCATTTTTAATTGGTTCTCTCAGATGCATCCAGGTGACCAATTTTTTTTGGTCATTTCGACCAATCAGTTTTTACAGTGCATGCACGAGTTTTGCAGCACGGGTTTTGCAAGTAGATGCACAATTGATGCAGCACCTACATTTGCTTTTGTGTTCAAAGAACATGATATTTCAAACCTATCCTCAAACTGCAAATTTAACCAGCAAGACAAAAGATTTGGGCAAGGAAACTTAGTCTTAGCTTTGTTTATACATTGTAGCTCTCACTCCCTCGTCAAATTCAACATGGCGGATTTATAAGGGCGTGCATGACAAAAAGTGGAGACATGATTCGTGATCAAGTACGCATTCTACATCAATTATTTCTATGTTTTGCCCCATGACGACTAATTCGTTTTCATGTTTGCCTGTTTTTTCGCCAAAAAAAGCGATAGCGAGTTTATATGACTGTCGGGAAACCTTCACAGGGAAGATAGCGATTGAAAATCCCATAGGTAGGCGTTACTTTCCATTAATGTATTACTGAAAAATGTTGGTCACTTGGTCACTCTATAAAAGCGCCATTTTAAACTAGTCTATGAAAAGTAGTTCAGAGTATTATACAACCGACCTGTTACACAAACATATAATTATACATACATATATACTATAGTTCAATTTAAACACAACACGCAATAGAATTGGTTAAGTCACGTGTCTGCATGGTTACATTTTAAGCAAACTGTTTCGATCGAAGGTCATCTACGATCGAAGGTCATCTACGTGAAGCAAGAGTTTTTAAATACTGTTAGAACGTAATATATTCCATATATTTCTTAATTTAGACGTTCAGGCATTTCAGAGGGAAGCTTAGCAGTGCCTCGGAAGGTCGTCTCCAATTGGATGGGGTTTTCTAAAAAACGAAACAATGTCATTGTTCTGAACACAAAAGCAATTGTAAAGTCGAGCCAATGGAAAGCACTCTTCCGAGCTATATACTGCGAGGCTATCCATTTCGCGGATCCACTTATATATATATTGTATATTTCGTGAACTTTTGTGATGGTTTCGAAGAATTATTGTATCTGAAAGACTCGTCATGCGACAATTTGCACGCCAGGATGTGTTCGGAAGCACGTCTTAATTGCTATTCTAAGAAACGACCCAACCTATATATGGCGAAGTTCATAGTGGCGAAGTTTGTCTCTCGAAGATACTCTTGGCCTCCATTCTAAAACTGCTATTCCGCCAAAACAGAAGACAAGGATTCAGTAGCGAGTTTGAATACATTAATGTGAGTGAAGTATTGAACAGAATCATATAGAAATTGGGATCAATAAACCAATGATTAATCAATACATAAAGACATATCAACAAGCCAAGGAAATGGCATCCCAAAAGACATGAAGTTACCACAAAAGCGGTGATTGTTGATCTGAGAATCTTCTTTCCTTTCACAAATTCGTTTGATGACGGAGTCTGCGTGGTTTCAATAACCCTTCGATGTCGAGACACGAGTTTATATGTCCAACTCCAGGTGAAAATCACAGCACAAAAAGTTGCGATAACAACGCCGATATATGCATATTTGATGACTGGTAGGAATTTAAACGTTGCTGCCACAAGTGTTAAAATCGAGATAAGAAGCCAAGAAAGGATTATTATTATTTTTGAACGACGCTTAGTTGTTATCATTTGAAAACGATAGGGATATGCTAGCGTGATATAACTCTGTAAACTGAGGATAGTGATTGTTAACAGTGATAGCCCAAGAAACAATGATGATGACAAAATAGCGATATCCCAAACCAGGCAATCGCGTTTTCCCAGCAAAACCCTAAATCCAGCTGTCACATATATCGGTTGTACCAAAGCGTTCACGCTAATGTCTGTGATGGCAAGGAGTAAGAAGATCGTGTTCTCAATTGTTCGAAGACGAGGGTTACGATAATACGCCATTATGACGAGACTGTTCGCCAATGTTCCAAAGACAGATATCAAGATATTACAAATTAAAATAACAGTGTGCACAGTAATGACTTTCACATTTGACGTGAAATATATTCTAAATGCAACACAGGTAATAGCGAAAGATGGATGTTGTGTCGAATTAACTGCGGCCATGTTTTCTTCTAAAAATCCTCAGATTCAAACTTTCATTCCTGTATGCTCTTCTACTTTCTATAATTGTGAACATATCATACGGACTATCAACTAGCTCGCTAATTGGGATGTCAAAAAACTTCGTCCACTTAATTATAATAAGTGTAAAGCGGTATTGTTTGCATTATGCTGCATTGTGCGACTTTAATACTTGTCACCTTTAATGTTGTTCTGCTTTATCCGGGCTCGCAAAATCACCTGCACGCGACGTACCGCGGCAGTTAAAATTTCTGTCAGGCACAAACATAGGTATCTTATATACACTAGATAGTGCATCTATAATTATCTGCAATTCAAAAATTGAAGCCGTGATTGCAGACTCAGGATATTCCCATGAAATGAGAAGATTCGTATGTTTTCTATTTCTTAAACAGGGAACTTAAACATTAAGTTAAACCTATTCCAAATACATTTTTAAACTATTCAACTGACGAAAGTTCTTGTTGTTTTTTAAGCGTTTATTAGCGAGTGGAAACTGCCAACATGGCAGCCATCTATTCAAATGGGGGTAACCGCTGAAAGAGATGCGCTTTTAGTGTATATAGTGTATATAAGATATCTATGGGCACAAATCTCTTCATTTGTGTTCCACCGGGCAACTAGGCATTAAGCGAAGACCAAGATTAATAAGTAACATAGTTTTAAAGTTCTGCTATTTCATCAACGTGTTAAAGCCGCGGCAAAAGATGAGTTGTCAAATGAAGTGAACTGAATTGAACCAGGATCGATTGTATAAAATGGTTTGGATGGACGAACATGCAGATATATGGCTTTTGTTTAAAACTTGCCCCGCCTATTATTGATAGTAAAAGTATACAATATGCAGTTACTTTATTGGCGTGATTAAATGGTCTTATATAGGCAACCAAACTTTTGGTGTGGACTACACTTGCATGGGCTACCTGATTTTTCAAAATTTCGCGAGCCCGGTACTTTATTAAAACGTTCTATAGTATTTCCAAGTAATTATTCGGGAAAAATCAACATTAAAGTTCGACTTAATTAAGGGCAAGACAACTTTTCCTTTCAACGTATTCAAGCCGAGTGAAATCCGAACGAAAAATATTTTAACAAATATAAATGAAAAGTTCTTCAAATCAAACAGATGCGAAGGTATATTACGTTGAAAAAGGACGTAGAGGGCTATACATATGAAATTGTAAGAATAATCATTATTCTTAATAAAACTGTCGTGTAAGCATGCAATTAAGTAGTTTATTTGACACAATTGTTAATATGCTTGATTACATGCAAGCTTGAACGACACATACAACAAATTAGTGGTAAAACATAAAACTCTCTTTCGCTTTTATATCTGGGTTCGTACAGGTCAGAAAGAGTTAAATTCAAGGATTTTTCAAGGACTTTCAAGGCCATGTATCAAAAAATTCAAGGACTAAAGACTGACCAAGGGCCTTCGCTCAAAACGTCGAATTTCTCCTTATATTTTTCAGGTAGTTGCATCCCTACCAACAAAAGCTGTTCAAAAAGGAAGTTAAGTACTTTTCAAAAAAGTACATTTTTCCAGGCAATCTTTTTAAACTTATTACTTTTTCTATACGTTGCTTGAAGCAACATTTTTTTGTAACGACAGTTTTCGACGCTTTATATTTTTGGCGATTTATATTCATCGACAACTAAATACTTTTTGTTTCAAAAATATGAGAACACTTTATTTACGAAACCCGCGGGGCCGGTTGTTCAAAGGTGGTTTACCTTGTAAGGGACTTCGTGTCCTATTGTTACTCTGCCTAGTATAAAAATTGTTATTTTGTAATAATTTATATACTGAATTTAATAAATTCAAAACCCTGGGTTAAGTTTAACCTGCTGTTTTAGTTCGTGTATTTCTACACGTCTGTTTATTTCAAAACTTCAGAGAAGTAAACTCCTATTGATCCAGACAAGATCTCTGAAGAAATATTTCCAAATTTATAGACAAGCTGCCAGGAAGTTTACTTTTAATTTTAGCTTAACCTAGCTAAGCCAGCTTTGAACAACCGGCCCCAGATGAATAATAAACTATCATTTTGAAATTTTATGAGATATTAGCAAAACTGTGATGCTCCGAGCATAAAAACGTTTTAGCACAAATTATGTTCACGCGAAATTACTTTGTTTTTGCAGGGCTGCACGAGTTTTGCAGCACGGGTTTTGCGAGTAGATGCACAATTGATGCAGCACCTACATTTGCTTTTGTGTTCAAAGATGATATTTCAAACCTATTCTCAAACTGCAAATTTAGTCACCAAGACAAAATATTCGGGCAAGGAAACTTCTTAGCTTTGTTTATACTTTGTAGCTCTCACTCCTTCGTCAAATTCAACATGGCGGATTTATAAGGGCGTGCACGTCAAAAAGTGGAGACATGATTCGTGATCAAGTACGCATTCTATATCTATTATTTCTATGTTTTGCCCCATGATGACTAATTCGTTTTCATGTTTGCCTGTTTTTTCGCCAAAAAAAAGCGATAGCGAGTTTATATGACTGTCGGGAAACCTTCACAGGGAAGATAGCGATTGAAAATCCCATAGGTAAGCGTTACTTTCCATTAATGTATTACTGAAAAACGTTGGTCACTCTTAAAAGCGCCATTTTAAACTAGTCTCTGGAAGTTAACCATACCCTAGAGCTAATTCGACCTCTTACGAGCAAGAATTAAGGTCCCCCAAAACCCCAACTAGGTCAACAAATAAGCCTCGCCAGAAGCCAAATACAAAGGCTGCCTTACAAAGCACAAATGTTAACAATAAAATCAAGTCTGATCTGCCCCTCCCGACCCGCTCTAAATCCCAAGTACCTGAGTGGCTTTCCCGTTTATACCTTTGGTTGAAATCCCAGTTGACTATAGTCAATCTCCTTTTCCAAAGCGTCAGCGAACCGAGAACCCACCATACCAGCAAATCGGATGTCCCCGAACTAAATCCCAAGTACCCAAGTGGCTTTCTTGTTTACCTTTGGTTGAAATCCCAGTTGATTATAGTCAATCTCCTTTTCCAAAGCGTCAGCGAACCAAGAACCCACCGTACCAGCATATCGGATGTCCCCGAACGAGGGATTGGCTGAGTTACCTCGACTTTGTTCGCCAAGCCACGAGAACCAATTCGAAATTACATCATTCCGACCGATCTCAGCTAACTCTTGTTTCACGCCTAACAATATCTTAATGGGAAGTAATATACCCAAGTATCCTAACGAATCAAGTGCTATCCCGATCATAATTTCAAAGCGTATCGCGAGAGTAAATAACAATAATGTACACCGATCTAACTTTATCAATATACCTATGAACGATGAATGTAGAAAATCTGTGACGTACTTACAACAGAGAGTCCCCCCAAAGTCATGCAGTTCCGTACCTTCCCTGTTCCTGTCCAACTCGAGGTCACTAGTAAATAAGATTGATGAACTTTCTGGTACCGTCTCTAATCTCCTTGCAGACATTGTAGTTATCACCGAAACGTGGCTCACATCCAACGTTGATAGCGCAGTGATAAACTTAAGTGGGTTCTCTATATTTAGGCGCGATCGAGAAGATGGTAGAAGAGGTGGGGGCGTGTGCACTTACGTGAAAAACTGTCTACCTGTAGTCCATTTGAAGGATCTCTCGAAGCCTGAATTTGAAGCTTTGTGGCTATTAATCAAACCAAGACGCCTACCACGTGGCATTAATTCAATCGTATTGGGAGCCATTTATCATCCGCCAAATAGTGACAATAGGGCCATGTTGGCTTATCTTACCGAGTCCCTTGACCGCGCTCTAACAGCTAACCCAGGAGCTGCCATCATCCTAACCGGCGACTTCAACCAATTCAAACACCGCCTACTGTGCAATTCGTTTTCCTTAAAACAGATCGTGAAGAATGCTACTAGAGGATCAAACATTCTTGATAAAATCTTCACGAACATTTCGAAATTTTACGACGTTCCTGAAGTTGTTCCCCCACTCGGATTCTCAGACCATAATTCAGTTTTACTAAATCCATTGAATCATCGTAAGAACTCGCGGTCTTTCCGAATGGTTAGAGATGCGCGTCCCTCCAATCGGAGGTTAATCACTGAAGCCCTATCCAGTGTTAACTGGTCTCCAATGTATCATCTGAGCTCTTGTGACGAACAGTTCCAATACTTCTCTTCCATTGTCGATGGTATTGTTGATAAATATCTCCCGCTGAAACGTATTAAATCTGACAGCAGCGATAAGCCCTGGATTACTCCAGAGATAAAAAGATTAATATCGAAACGCCAAGTAACGTGGCGGAAAGGAAACAAGCCTATGTTTCGATTCTATAGGAACAAAATTAATAACTTGTGTAGGCGTGCTCGCTCAAAGTATTATACCAACAATGTCGCTAATACCACTCAGTCGAATCCACGGAAGTGGTGGTCCGCTGTCAAAAATATTGCTGGCCTTGCCCCATCTAAAAACGTTTCCACACTTGTGTACAACGGACAGCCCTATTCTGATTCGGCTCTGGCCAACCTGTTCAATGACAAGTTTGTTGCCGTCGGGAATTCCCTGCCTCCACTTGCTTGGACGCCCCTCGAAGTCGGTGATTTTCCTCCCGACTTTTACATTTCAGTCGACGACACCGAGGAAGCATTACAATCCGTCAAGTCCTTTTCAGCTGCAGGTCCTGACGAAATCACGCCTTGGTTCCTCCGTGAAAATTCCTCGTTATTGTCTCGCCCATTAGCATCCATATTTAATGCCTCTATTCAATGGTTGTGTTCCGTCCCTGTGGAAATCTGCAAATGTCATTCCTGCAGCAAAGTCTTCTCCTGCTCTGGATGTTGACTCTGATTTTCGACCGATATCGCTCACGCCATATAACTGGCTCTTGCAGTCAATCCGCGACCAAATCGATAAGCTCCAATTTGGCTCAATTAAAGGATCCAACACCACCATGGCGCTAATACACCTGCTTCATAAATGGTACGAAGCGATGGACACACCTGGTGCCTGCCTACGGATATGCATGCTAGACTTTTCCAAAGCTTTTGACCGTATCGATTTCAACATTCTGATGCAGAAACTCATTAACATGGGCGTACACCCTATCCTAATTAATTGGATTGCCAACTTCCTCACCGACAGAAGTCAGAGAACAAGAATTGGCTCTAATTTTTCGAATTGGAGAACTACCAACGGAGGAGTCCCCCAAGGAACCAAACTGGGCCCCCTCCTCTTCCTCATCATGGTGAACGACTTGAATGTTTCTGACGATACAGTGAAATTTGTTGACGACACCATTATCTGGGAGATCGTCATGAAGGGTCAAGAATCCAACTCGGTCCTACCGTCTCAAATTACAGAATCTACTAAATGGGCGTCTGAGAATAACATGAAACTGAACCCTACAAAAACAAAAGAAGTTCGTGTTGGGTTTTCTCCTCTTGATCCCGGGGCTCTTCCGCCGATCACCATTGACGGTCATGATATAGTTGTGGTTCCGCATGCTAAATTACTTGGTGTCATGATATCTAAAGATCTTAAATGGACCGAGCACGTTGATTATATCTGCAAGAAAGCTTCGAAGCGATTGTATGCCTTACGATTACTTAAGAGAGCCTCTATACCAGCGAGCAAGTTAGTCCGGGTTTTTACTACCTGCGTTCGACCAATCTTAGAATTTTCGTGCGAGGTATGGCACTATAGCTTGGCGCAATATTTGAGCGACGAGGTCGAGAGTATTCAACGCAGAGCCCTTCGTATAATCTTTCCTGATCTCAAATATGAAGATGCGTTGCTACGTGCTGTGGGGTGGTGTCACTGTTCCTGCGGAGAAAGACCATTTGCGAGAAACTTTTTGCTCAAATGTGTGATGAATCATCCCATAAACTCCATTCTCTCGTTCCCCCAAGACATAAAACAGGATATTCTCTACGTAATGATAATTGTCTTTCAATACCAAAGCATAGGACAAGTAGGTTTGCTAAGAGTTTTATTATGGCCGGTAGTAAGGCCTACAACTCCAGTTTTAAATAATAATTTTTAGCTACATTCTTACCTAGAACTATCACAGTTAACAACTTGTAAATAAGGAGTGTTTGTAGACATCTTTACTCGTATGCATGTAAACCAGTGTAATTCAGTTTTTAACTGCAAAATTGGTATCTTTTAATAAATTGAATAAAAACTATAGTTTTAACTGCAGTTTACACTAACTATATTTTTAACTTTATTTAACCACTATTTAACTACAAAATAAAAAGTAGTTCAGAGTATTATACAACCGACCCTGTTACACAAACATATAATTATACATACATATATACTATAGTTCAATTTAAACACAACATGCAATAGAATTGGTTAAGTCACGTGCCTGATTACATGTTAAGCAAACTGTTTCGATCGAAGGTCATCTCCGATCGAAGGTCATCTACGTGAAGACTGTTAGAACGTAATATATTCCATATATTTCTTAATTTAGACGTTCAGGCATTCCAGAGGAAAGCCTCGCAGTGCCTCGGAAGGTCGTCTCCAATTGGATGGGATTTTCTAAAGAACGAAGCAATGTCATTGTTCTGAACACAAAAGCAATTGTAAAGTCGAGCCAATGGAAAGCACTCTTCCGAGCTATATTTATCCGAGCTTCCGAGCTATATATATCCACTTATATATATTGTATTTCGTGAGCTTTTGTGATGCTTTCGAAGAATTATTGTATCTGAAAGAGTCGTCATGCGACAATTTGCATGCCAGGATGTGTTCGGAAGCACGTCCTTGCTATTCTAAGAAACGACCCAACCTATATATGGCGAAGTTCATAGTGGCGAAGTTTGTCTCTCGAAGATACTCTTAGCCTCCATTTTAAAACTGCTATTCCGCCAAAACAGAAGACAAGGATTGAGTAGCGAGTTTGAATACACTAATGTCATTGAAGTATTGAACAGAATCATATACAAATTGTGATCGATATCCCAACGGTTAATCAATACATAAAGAATTATCAACAAGCCAAGGAAATGACATCCCAAAAGACATGAAGTTACCACAAAAGCGGTGATTGTCGATCTGAGAATCTTCTTTCCTTTCACAAATTCGTTTGATGACGGAGTCTGCGTGGTCTCAATAACCCTTCGATGTCGAGACACGAGTTTATATGTCCAACTCCAGGTAAAAATCACAGCACAAAAAGTTGCGATAACAACACCGAGATGTATATATTTGGTGACTGGTACGAATTTAAACGTTGCTGCCACAAGTGTTAAAATCGAGATAAGAAGCCAAGAAAGGATTACTATTGTTTTTAAACGACGCTTAGTTATTATCATTCGAAAACGATAGGGATATGCTAGCGTGATATAACTCTGTAAACTAAGGATAGTAATTGCTAACAGTGATAGCCCATGAAAGAATGATGTTGACAAAATAGCGATATTCCAAACCAGGCAATCGCATTTTCCTAGCAAAACCCTAAATCCAGCTGTCACATATACCGGTTGTACCAAAGCGTTCACGCTAATGTCTGTGATGGCAAGGAGTAAGAAGATCGTGTTCTCAATTGTTCGAAGACGAGGGTTACGATAATACGCCATTATGACGAGACTGTTGGCCAATGTTCCAAAGACAGATACCAAGATATTACAAATTAAAATTGTTGTGTGCACAGTAATGACGTTCACATTTGACGTGAAATATATTCTAAATGCAACACAGGTAATAGCGAAAGATGGATGTTGTGTCGAATTAACTGCGGCCATGCCGTTTTCTTCTAAAAATCCTCACATTCAAACTTACATTCTTTTATGCTCTTCTACTTTCTATAATTTTGAACATATCACACGGACTATCAACTATAGCTCGCTAATTGGGATGTCAAAAAGCTTCGGTACTTTATTAAAACGTTCATAAAAGTAATTATTCTGAAAAAAATCAATATTAAAGTTCGACTTAATTAAGCACGACAACTCTTTCAACGTTTCAATATTTTAACACTAAATATAAATTAAAAGTTCTTCAAATCTAACAGATGCGAAGGTGTATTACGTTGAAAAAGGACGTAGAGGGCTATACATATGAAATTATTTTACAGCGCTGTCTTGTAAGAATAATCATTATTCTTAATAAAACTGTCCTGTAAGCAGGCAGTTAAGTAGTTTATTTGACACAATTGTTAAGGTTAATATGCTTGATTGCAAGCTTGAACGACACATACAACAAATTAGTGGTAAAACATAAAACTCTCATTCGCTTTTATATTCAGGCCTTAAAATATCTTTTACAGGGCCGTCTGACAAAATGTCCGATGACTTTGAGTTTGGGTCGGACATATGTCCGATGACTTCAGTTCAGTTTGGGTCGGAAATAAGTCATAATGTATTCATTCTGAACTAAATGTTGTGAAGATATTAAATAATTTGTGTCATTCATACTTATTTCCAAGCCAAAATTAACTTGCTTGCCAATTAACTTAAGAGTTAAGCCCGTTTTCCACCTCACCATTTCACTCGCCGCCCCGCAACATTTCCGGTTCATTTTTACACAAACTGTGGTTCTGGACTAGGGTACATTTTGATTTACGTGCGTGGAGAAAGCTTCGGACAAAGCCACAGTTCGGTCGGACAGCAATACACTCAGGTCGGACAAACAATAAACCTCAGTTTCACTTAGGTCGGACAGAATGTCCGGTGGTTTCCTCTCTACGTCGGACAATTTGATGAATGGGTCGGACAATGTCCGAATTTTAAGGCCTGTTTTATATTCGGGTTTGTACAGGTCAGAAAGAGTTAAATTCAAGGACTTTTCAGAGTCATATATCAAGAAATTCAAAAACTAAAGACTGAAAAGGGGGCGGTAGAACTCAGTTAAAAAGTGATTTTAAAATGCCAACTTTAATGAATTTCAAACTGCTTTGGCCTTATAGTAAGACATGAACAAAATCAATTTACAAAATGTCCAATTCTTAATGCCAAACAATTTCAGAAAATATCCACTAAAGCGAGACAATTTGGGGACTTTCAAGCATTTCTTTATAAACTCAAGGACTTTCAAGGCCTTGACTTTTTGTTTCCAAATTCAAGGACTTTTAAGGATTTGCAAGATTTTGTACGAACCCTGTTATATTTATTATAAAATGTTTAATTATCAACTTACAAATTCGTCAATTGTTCTTTGTCTTGCCATCGTGTGCCGAGGCATTCTCGAATTTCCCAAAGATGTTCCTAAACTTCCTTTCTCTCCACTGCCACTACAATCTGAATAAAAAGAAATGATCATTTCACTACGACACACATGATGCAATTTCCCAACAAATTACATTCACGAGCCAATGTTTCAACACCCAGTCTAGTGTTTTGATATCAGGGATGATCAGGGTCTTAGCTGCATGGGATTTGAGATTTTGGGAGATTTTCAGGGCGTGTACCAGCCAGTTGCCCTGAAAACCCCAGTAATGCTTGCCAACAATAGACTATGTCCATGGTTGTTCTATGTGATACGACCAAATACAAGGCCGCCATATGCTCATACATCTGTGTAATCCTGACATTAAAAGGACTTAATATAATGTTGGGCAAAAGCTATATACACACTGTACATACTGTACACCTAACATAAAAAACATCACGGAATTAACCTGAATTACTTTCTACAAACTAGATTTTACACGCTTTTTTACGAAATAAATAGAAGCAAATTTTGTCCGTGGTATGTAGCAACATTCTATTTTATGAACCTACACGCTTTTATACAAGCCGAGTTATTTTTATCTTGCCATGTTTTTCCAGTTCTGGCCGTGGTAACACGGCCTTCTAGCTCCGGTGTTTTACTGCATACAAAAATAATAAACTAAAAGAACCATACTAAGCTATTATGTACAGTATGTAAAATTAAATAAATGCCAAGGCAACAGGATATAGACTGTTTCCATGTAAATAGCAGAGTGTATTTTTTTCCATATTCCACTACATGTATTTTGGCCTGGTATATTAGTTGAGAACAGAACGTTCCACGTTGTGTCAGGAGGGGGGTCAGGGGAGATAAAGCCCAGCGTGGGTGCCATTTGATGATTGCTTCATTATGCCAAAAACCTATTGTCTTCAACATGCAAAAATTTGAATATCTAAGCATAAACGAAAAGATAGAAGATTACGCATAGTAAATCTTGCATATTAACGATCTTAAGAGTCGAGGCGCGCATACAACAAATACTGTATGTAAGAGAGAAACCAGTGACCTCGTGTCCTCCTGTGTGTGCGTTCCTTTAAAATAATGACAAAATGTTGAACAATCCAAAACGAACCTTTCATAGGTGAACTGCCATCTGAATCTGTCGATGAAGTTCTTCTTTTTCGTTGAACATTTGGTGGAAACGATTTTGAAGGATCAGCTGATAACCTAAGAAAATAAATCATTTCTCTGGAGATAAAATAGAATTATGGTTATTGCAAATTGTATCTGCCCATTTGCCTAAATATTTTATCTGCCCAAATATTTTCGACTAATAAAACATGATATAAGCTTTTGTCTCCCATGCGTGTCCACCACCCATTTATCTATAGGTATCGCAAACTATACTTCTTTCATGAAGTCACGTACAGGAAAAAAGTACTTTAGTAATACTACATGCAGTAAGTGTCAAGGAAAAAAGGTTTCAGGGTAAATCTTTCTTTTCCATTATACTTCTCCCTTCCTCTCCAAAATAACGAATTCTGAAACTGCACAAGCTTTACAAATTTCACGTCGCGTGACGTCCAATTTAATTGTTACTGCAATGGCCCACAATATTATTGCATTCTCAGATCTGTTGGCGGTCAAGAGTCAAATTTCGTAACTTCCACGTCATAAACGTTTAAACAATGAGATGCTAGAATTTTAACATAGAGGAATGATCTCTAACACTTGGTCTCTCACACGTTTCTGCCGTGTCTAAATACGGAGTATGGCAGAAAATGTTTCCGCTAAAGTGGTGTTAGAAATCTGGAATAGCCTACATATCTGAGAATAGCCTACAAGTGAGAAATACGCAAGTGAGAAATAGGAGTCTTTCCTGTATCAGTCTGACGAATTAGCTATTTAACTATTGTACTATTTGTATAGGTAATCATGTGATGGCGAGTACAATTACGGATTAATAGTACGAGTGATGTTTGGAAATTTTGCCAAAATTGGACGAGCCGCCGGGGCGAGTCCAATTTGGCAAATTTCCAAACATCACGAGCATTGTACGAGCATGGCAAAATTGGATACCTCTCAATGTTAACATCATATATTCTCTCGCCAAAGCCCAGTCCTGCCAGACTTTCAACCAAAATTTGGTGCTTTTGTTTGTATTTTCATTTAGTTTTTTTGTTCGAGCAAAATTTGGTGCTTTTGTTCGTATTTTCATCTAGTTCCTCTAGGGCAATTTCATTTCACGCTTGTGTTTAAAATACCTTTCCGCCATTTTGTTTGTTTTGGGAAAATCATTAATAGTACTGCAGTACAATTAATGAAATAATTGTACTCCTCTCAACCAATCAGCATCCAGTAATTTTGTCATGCTTATAATAAGTTTTGTAATAGTATTCATTTGTATTTTGTATTTTCATAGTTGTTATATAATGCATCGTTAGCAATGTCGTACTTCTCACAATTTTGAAATATTTTACATACAGTATCTAATATCTATACGCCCCACTTGAAAAACAACTTCAGTTGAAATAGCCAGGGTAGTAGTTTTATCCCATCCTATCCTACTGTATAATACTGCATATATAATATACCATACATCACTACTCGTGATACAGTACTTACAATTCCGGTGCGCCTGTGTCATCCCTCGGAGATGCAACAAAACTAGTAGGAGTAGATGGGGAAGACGTAGCATATATTTTCCGCAGAAAAACGCAGGTACCAATACCACGAACCACAATGCCAGATTCACCTTCCAAATCAAAATACTGCTGGTATCTGGAAGTGAAAGAAATTTACAGCTTAACACTCAATTTTAGAATTAAGCGATGCATGACCACCTGGTACGAAAAAACCAAAAACCGAAAACCGACGTAAAAATCCCGATAAAACTATTGAAATGAATATAACTGGAACGTTACCTTCAGATAAATTGTCTATCTTTTTCTTAAAGGTAAGATTACGTGTGTTTATATCATCATTGACTGATTGAGCATTCTTCGCATGCGTGAAAAGACAGGGACTGGCCTTCAAGTTGGTTTCAAATTTCCGGTTAGAGGTACTGTAGCATTCTAGTTATATTCATTTCAATGGATAAAACCGATTTTTCGGTTTTCTGCCCACGTCATCTTGACGTCATTCGAAAGGGAGTTTCGTTACGTCATTATTTTTTTAAAAAAGATGCGAAAAACAGGCTACGAAATATAATACCACGGCAATAGATTTTCGAGTTTCTGACTGGCTACACGTTACCCGCATTCCGATCAAGCTTCGTGGTAAGAAACCATACAGGTCTTGCATATTGTGTGAATGAGTGGCAATTCATGATTTTTTAATCGGGTTTTCGGTTTTCTAATCCGAAAAACCGGTTTTGAAAAAACTTTGATATTTATGGGCTTATATTCTATAACCTTAAATTTAAACCCAACCATAACGGCAACAATCTACTTGGAATATAAGCCTGACTGCTCTCAAAACAATAAATTTGACACCTTGGAGTCGGACAGGGGGGTTCGGGTATGCGGCATCTAATGGGTCTTTAATTCAGATGTACAGTCAATCTCGTCCCCAGAGCCATTTTTACTCGGTCACTCGTTGAAAATTAGACTCTGCGTTAGATGACTAAAAGGAGAGATCCGATTGGCTTCCCAGAGAACTGCTATTTCCAGCAGTTGAGCAGTTTTCGCTAGGCAAAATAATTCTAACACAAATACTTCATTTCTTTGTTATGCTTCTCTGTGAAAATTGTTATAGGTGCTAAAGCGTCCCAATTCAAGAGAATGCGCATTAGAAACTACGGCAAGCTTTCTTCACTTCCGGTTCCGCGTATCCCTCGCGCGGCCAAGAGACCCTGGGAACGAGGATGGTATACAGTATATTTACATTGAAATTATGGGTATTTGGCATATTTAGATTTTCTGAATTTCTGGTATAAAGTAAATTACGAAGTCGTTTTTGCCGTCTTTTTACGGGTACTTTGCATAGATATGGTACTTCGATCGATTGTATGAGGTATCTGGTATACCACTACCCCTGCCCCTAGCCGACCTGCACTCTTTTCTCAAATGTCAAGTTTCATGTTCCGTACTATATTTCATTAGTTTTAAGTAATTCTTACAATTCTTACCCAATGACTGCGTTTCCACCCAAATCAAGTACTTTTAGCCCAATCTTCCTTTGCAGTTCACCTGAAATTAAGTTTAATTATTGATTGATCATATATCCACTGCTACTTTACATTAAAAGATAATATATAAATTATGTTGACATTTTGATATATTTAAAATGAAATAGAAGCAATATATGCGTGTAAGTAAAATTTTATGTACAGTATTTTCTATTGTGAAACTCATTAATAATTCATGAAGAAAACACAAACGAAATCATGAGCGTGAATTAGGAGTTTGTATATACAGAATCATACTGATTTACATAAACTTTAAGTTCATTTTCTCAACAAATATCACTCATTTATTTTAAATTGTTGAAGAATACGAATGTTCTCATCAAGACGTTTCACAAACCATTTACAACATTCGCGTTCGTGTTGTAAGTAAGATTCTACTTTATATCTAGACAATGTCCTTTATATACTGTAATGTAGGTACTGCTATACACTTCAAAATTCATATTTCATAAACCGTCCCTGGGCTGGGCCATTCTCCTCTCATCAAATGCTTAGGGGAAGTGTAATTTGTGACCTAGTGAAAATCATATGATCTGGGAGGATATTAATGGTCATTATAATACTTTTGTTGGGTCTGGCAAACGTCCGATCAATTGTACGACTAATAATGGCCGGACAGCTTTTCAATATTTACATTGACAGCTCGGGTTGATCGGCAAGGTTTAGGATAAAGGGCGGTTGTGGAGCGGATGGACGGAGAGGATATGGGAATAAAACGCGGATACTTGAAATATTTTTTTAATATATTCAATACGGTCCACTCCGATCTCATATTTATTTACAAGTTCAGTGAACGAAAAATTCGGTAAACCTTCGCAGTCCAGAACTGTTTTTGATGAAGACCTGTTCTACTATTTTTCAAGTAGCTGCATCACATGATATGTACACGCAACTTCGCAGTTAATACTTATCAACTTACCCGAAAGTTTCTGGAAAAGACCCTGACGAGCTTCGTTCGAAGATCTTGGGGTGCGAAAGTTATCAATCCACTATATAAACAATTAATTTGCATATATTATCTGATACACTGGGAGAAAAATGTAAAATCGATGCTATGAAATTTGCAATTGCACCACTAAATCCATAGTATATCGCATTCCACACTATTTCGATACTATATCCATGGTATGGAAATATAAAATTATTATGGACAATCAAAATCCATTCTATTTCCAATAAAGGTCCATACAATTTCAATTCTATGGCCTTCTATGGATTTTCAAAATTTTTTCCAGTGATACAAACATGTCAGTTTAAACCACAAATTTCTACACGATAATTACATCAATGTAATGAACATTGTCTATTTTGTATTGCACTGAGAAAATTACTAAGATTCCTAGCCTGCTACAGTAATTGTCGAACCCTCAAGTGTTTAAAAAGAACGTCGTTTTAGGATGTGTATAGGTCTTTTGTTTGGAGTCGATTTTAAAATTATCCCATACCTGTGTCAAAAGCGGCTTTCTGATTGGTTCCGAGCAGGTGAGTTTTTTCGCCGAAATCACCTGCTTCTGAACCAATCGGATTCGCCGATATAACAAACACACTTGCAGGGAGGTTCGTCCTGGATTGACGCACCGAGGGAGGCTGGAATTTTCCCGAACTCAACGAGCAAAGCAAGGTGGGTTCGAGAAACTTCCAGCCTCCCGAGCTTGGCTCGGTAGGTTGGGGGAGCTATCCCCCCCCCCCCCCTCTCGGTACCATCCCAGACGTACCTCCCTGTAAGTACGTTTGTTATAACACGATTGGCATTAACCCTAAAATAATAGTTCGACCAATGAACTCTCGCTTCCAAATCATAACAACAGAGATTAAAGAAAATGTGAACTCTCTCGCATTTTTTTACGTTTTGACGGAAGAGAGTTTAGACGGCAAATTTATATAACTCTTCCATGTTAGTAGGTAACATTGGGACAGTTAAAAAATTGGGTGTGGTCGTTGGAAAAAGTGGCGTGGCTCGAATTTAACTCTTATCTCCAAAATCACAACACTCCAATTTAACTCTCCCTTTTATAACTCTCGGTTTAGCCGTTTCCGTGTCTGTTGAACATTCACAGAGTTCAATATAATTCTGAAAACTTGGTCTGACAATATTTTGCACGGACATGCACGACCACATTTTCGTCGGACATGATGGGACACTACTGCAAGGGACATGATGGGACACTACTGCAAGGGACATGATGGGACACTACTGCAAGGGACATGATGGGACACTACTGCAAGGGACATGATGGGACACTACTGCAAGGGACATGATGGGGCACTACTGCAAGGGACATAATGGGACACTACTGCAAGGGACATGATGGGACACTGCTGCAAGGGATATGATGGGCACTACTTATAGGGCTCAAAAGAATGGTTGTACAGTACATAGTGTAATTATTTCACGACTATTGTCTATTGAATGTCAATTCAATATAATCAAATGGAATATAGCAATTTCAATTGATAAATCATCAGTAAACAGCAATCAGTAAACAGCAATATTGGCGTTTTATTCGGATAATGGCCGGATGGCCGACTGTTATATTAAACACTGCGCACTTGTATGATCTTGTCGTATGCCAACAAATAATGAAAGCCTTGTCGTTCATTATCCCAGCTCTGCATCTTTCGTGCATAGAGAGTGGTCGGCTGAACTTCATGCACCATACATCCAATCGTAATCACGCTCTTCAGTAACAAAAAAACGATTGTGTAATAAATCGCTTGTTTGTTATTGGAGGACGTTTTTACGACGGCACTGGTAGTTTAAATTAAGATTCAACCCAGCGAGATTTATTTCTACAATACTGTCTGGCAATGAACCATAATATCCACCAGTCATAATCACGTGACCTTGCTGCATAGCTGAATTTGCTCTAATCCTACATTTCATTCATTTCCGAGAGTGGCCGTCATGTCGTGTTTCTCGTGTTCAACACTTTTACAGATTTAAAAGGTATATAGTATACCCTATATTGCAACATCAATCTCCACTTGCAATTCCCAAGCACTGCTTGCATGACTGGCGTTGTGTCATGTTTCCTTCAATTCTGATGACATTAGACATCATACTTTGCTATTTTGCATCACTTTAAACACTTCATCTTGCGTAGAGGAAACTGGCCACAATTCCAGTTCCAGAACTGTGTTCCTTGTGTGGCCGTATAGTCACATCTGATTCGTCGAAATCACAAACTTTAAATTCATAAATTTCTTTATCACATCGACTTAATTATCATTTTCTCGCACCGACAGTCGGAACAATGCAATGGGTTGAAACCACAACTTGCTACATGTGTGTTGAGTGAGACAAGTTCGATGACCTTTGCGCGACCACCGGTTTTATCACACGGGATATTTAAACTTGACAAATTGTTTTCAGTAAACATCAAAAACACCGACCATCCAAACATTCACTAAAGATTCACAGAAATGCCATTTGGGTGACGTGATGTCATCTGAGAGGTGCGTGAAATGTGGTATTCCGCAGAATTCTATTCTCGATCCATTCCTCTTCTTTATATATATTAATCACCTGCCAGAATGTCTTAACCATGCTACTACTTAATTATTTGCTGACGATACTAACCTTACTGTAGCTGGTGAGACTATAGATAAAGTTAAGTTGACCATGAATAATGATCTCATATCCACAAAGAATGCGTGGCTTTTGGTTAATAAATTGAAACAAACTTAATGTTGCAAAAACAGAATTTCTATTGATTGGTTCGGACCACAAAATAAATAACCTTGTCACACAACCAGTCATTAATATCGATCAGATCAAAATAAAACAAGTTCATAATAGCAAAGTATTTGGAGTTGAAATTGATGATAAACTTTAATTGGAACAAGCACATTGAAGCTGTGGCTAAAAAATTTCGTTGATAGAGAGGCTCTGATCTCTATCCACAATGTTCTTCTCCGTCTTCACTTTGATTATTGCAGTGAGGTATTTGATACCATGGGTACATGTACATGTCTTGCTAACAGACTTCAAACACTTCAGAATAGAGCTGCAAGGGTATTGTTAAATATGAGCAATGATACTCCTGGATTAGAAGCAATAAATGCATTAGGATGGGAAGCACTTGAAACTCGATCATGGCCTCAGGGGCTCCTCTCTGCAACTACCTTTTGATAAAGCTAAAGTTTGGAATTCTCTACCTACAAATTTGCGTAATTCGGATACATTGCCAATATTCCAAAAAGGAATTCGTACTCACAATTTCTAATACATTAATTTAACTAGAAAATACATGCATGCAGAAACCCTCGCCTTGCTGACAAAACCATTGTATTTTCCAAACATGAAGTATCCAAAGTTGTTGTCATGGTAATAACACGATAATTTTTTAAGAATATTCTTACAAATGAAAAATTGCCTAAAATATCAATTTTGATTACAAAATTATCAATTTCCCAACATATATTTGTTAGGTATGTTATTATACGTAATATAAGCTTCAATTTAAGGTAAAATTCAACCACAAAAGCTTCGCAAAACGTTTTAAAACGTTCTTTATAAAACTAAATTGCCTGGCTTTAATTAAATGGCTTTATCGATAAACTTTGAGTTTGCAACAAAATGATTTCAAATTCTCGCATGCAAATAACTTTGCTTTCTTTTTAGTAAAAAAATTGAATATAATAAAAAAGGAATCAATATTAATAATACACTGAATTGACTGAAATTATATGCTGTCTTGTTTAGTTATTTCATATACGCAAAGGGCCAAAGGCCGTCGGGTTTTAAAGCAATTATAAAATCAATATTTAACACAAACTTACCTTCGTTAACGTCGGCTCCCTTCTTTTAGCCGATTCTTTCGCCGTTTCTATCTTGAAATTTACAAAATCTTGCAAAAATGCGAGTAAAATTGAAGTATATTTGCAAGAAATTTATCAATCATCAAATCTGTGATCAAATCAAGAATTGTTTGCTATTTCGTTGTCGTCATACAGTCGTTATGATGCAAACTTTAAATTGGACCAATCAGTGTCCGCTATTCATGACAGTCCGCCATACTTTGAGATCAGTGAGGATGACCACCCACTCAACACCGTTGGTCACCCACGCCCGCGATACTTGATGAACTTTAGACTCCGCTAATGCTTTCGTTTCCCCGGGTGTAAATATATCTGTAACATACAGTATAGCACTGCTTGCATAAATAAGAGTATGTGGGTTTATGGGAGTTGAAAGGACTTATCAGGGTTATGTTTTGGGGGTCTACAATACTCTACTGTGTATATGTATTTATAAATATAATTTCCCTCCTGGAAATCAGCTAATAGTTGACGGGGCTATCGTGTGATTTTTAAATAAAGTTTTACCTTACCAAGATTTTATTTGTTAAACTTGACATTAATTAATCTTAAGAAAGAAAATTATATTGCCTTCAAAACGACTGGAATCTTTCATACAGTATTATATAGCAACAAATCAAAGTCTATAGGATAGAATAGTTATTTCTAGCCAAGAAAAATTACAAGATAAAATTTCTAGTTGTACATAAAACTTGCAGTGTAGTTTTGTGAACACTTTTCTGTTCATTTGCGCATTTACATAAAAATTTCATGAAGATTTCCACAGAACATTACCTGATATTCCGGATCATCGTTGACAACTAACTCTTCAACAAAACCATAAAAAGCAACAGTTTTGTAGCAGCTTGGAATTGAAGGAGCTGAAATATTGAAATATACACCGTATATTAGACCCAGATGCATGATGTACATAAAATGTAGGTTGTACAGTTTAATTCGATTTTGTACGGAGGAGAAAAGCTACAATCCTGGCCAAAACGTTGTGGGCAACCCATGCAGACATTGGCCTCGAATGGCGGGCTTTTTCTCAAAATAATTATCCCCCGCTCCCCCAAGCCAATGTTGAATGAGATTTTTCATTAAATAAGAAGTGTGCATGGATAATTCAGATATGCAACATTGAAGAGGGGGAGTGGGGGATATTGCAAAAGTGGATTAAGTGTCCACATGAATTTTGGCCCGGATTGTAGCACGCAAGTTGGGACAATTCGATCACGTATTTTCGCTCTATCCATTGAGTTATCTGTCAAATTTTGAGTTACATAAGCAAATCTTGTGATACATTAGGGGAAGAGGTTATGGATGTGCCTTTTCCTACTTTGCCGGATACCGGAAGGTTCTGGATAGTACATGTAATTTACTAGATAATATAATTATTGGATTCTACTGAGCCCAATATGGCAAAATATTAAGTCGAGACTTCAATATTGGGCGACACCAAAGGTCGAACCTTTTATTGAAATCGAGACTTAATATTTTGTCTTCCTGGGAAAAGATGAATCCAATATAATAAGATTAATGTTGTTTGTTGGAATGAGGCCAAAAGCTACTGTTCAAAATAAAGCCTAACTTAGGCGGAAAATTTTAATGTAAAAACTTAATATAAAGAATATAAAAATATAATATTTGTATAATAAAAATATAAAATATGATAAATTATATTGATATTTTTTTATATATTTTGAAGTTTTTGTATTAAAATTTGCCGCCTAAGTTAGGCTTTATTTTCTGAAAGACAACTATGTAGCCTACGTTTAAAAATATTAATAGCCTACAGTAGTTTTTAAAAACAATGTGTAAAATAAACTCAATTCCATGCATTACTGTAAGCATGTTTTAAAGGTGATTTGACACAATTTTAACGCGAAAATTATATTTTACTAAACTCACGACTGTTGTAAACTAATGAATTTCCAAATCCCTTTCATTAATTTGCTGTATCGTTTGTTGTGTTTGAAATTGCGAAAACAGAAAGCGGTCAATAAAATGGAGGCGGTTAATAATCCAGGAAAAAAGCTACGATTAGCTACTGTCCAATATCCCCAGTCTTGCATCGTAAAATATCGGACATGCATGTGGTCCTATTGAAGACTCGTGATTGGTCATTGACATTTGATACTGGACACTCATTGTAGCACTTGGATAGTATTAATTTTCCCTCGGAAAATAGTCCATTGTTCATTTACTATGTGCTATATCCCTTTATAGGCTATACACTAAACACAAATTTCTGTGGCACGGCCGTCGGTGCACAATATACAGCAAAGAGCTGCAGTGTACATCATGAAAAATGTTATGGATACAGGAGTACAGGATAATGCCGGCTGTCTGTATTTTGCCGGACACCGGTATCCAAGATCAGGCACATCCCTAAAGAGATTGCGAATAATGATATTTTTCAACAAAAAACTGAGAATAACGAACTTGCTGTTTAAAAAATATTAAACGATAATGGACCAATCCCCAATTAACCAAAATTTTGAACTCAAGAAGTCTAAACAAAAATTTCATCACAGCTTGAAAGAGCATCACAAAATTAGTAATATTCCAAAGTTTCGTTGCAAAATGTTGTAAAATGCGGATAATATAGCCTTGCGAAGTTTGCAATTTTCAGTCATTTTAGATTACAAACGGGAAATGGTTACCACTTCTGTCTGCGTAATACAAAATGACTGAAAATTACAAACTTCGCAAGGCTATATTATCCGCATTTTACAACATTTTGCAACGAAACTTTGGAATATTACTAATTTTGTGATGCTATTTCAAGCTGTGGTGAAATTTTTGTTTAGGCTAGTTAAGATTAATTGGGGAATAGCCTGCGAACAGGCTCTCAAGCTGAATTGAGAGCCTGCATCGATGACTAATGAATTTGAATATCTGCGTCTCAAATCGTGACGCGAAATTCTCATTGGTCAGATGCTATAATTTATATGTTTCCGCTGAGCTCTATATATGTTAACTGCCGAAGCACTATGCATAAAAAACACATTAAATGATCAAATTGGTTTTGGCCATCTTATCTCAAAGCACGAAATGATCTGATTTGAGAAAACAGTATTTAAAACATTTGAACTTTTGCTTGAATATCTTATATTTCGAAAAACAGTATAAACTGTACGGTCTAAATTTAGTTTGCACGGTCTAAATTTAGTTTGCACGAAAGTTGTAAACAACACCATATAAGGATAGGCATTCCATATTTGGAAAAACGAACGTTACGGAGCAGATATTCAAATTCATTCGTCATCGATGCAGGCTCTCAATTCAGCTTGAGAGCCTGTTCGCAGGCTAATTGGGGAATGGTCCATTGAACGAATAGCGAATTCTCGCAAAGCAATATAATTGCAAAAGCTAGCACGTGGAACTTCGTGTTAAAAAACGGTGTGGCACGTTACTTGTGAAAAACTGTACTCCACAGGACGATTGGCGAAACTTGTTTGCATCAATAAAAAAATCAACTTTGACTATGATTTTGATTTCTCCACGTATTCCTATAAAAAATAGAAAAGCAACTTCGAATAAACTTCATGGGAGTGGTGAAATATTGCTAAACGTTTTCGTTCCATATATTTGCTATCAAACATATACGGGTCAATACATAGAGAGAAATTTAGTCACTCCGATAACTGCAGGGGTCAAAACTAGGCGTTCGGACGTATGATTGTACACAGAAAACAGCTTGGCGTAAGCCAAAATCAAGGGAAATGTACGATAACGTACACTTATTGCAGCTCCTTTGTGTTTATTTGAAATCCTTCTTACAATCTGATCCAAGTTAATTTTCACTTCGCTAGTTAAAATGTTCACGCTATAGTTATGCCAAAACATTTGGATGACCAAACTCTATTTCAGAGCCATCATCAGGGAAACATGTCTTCGCGTTATACGGCAAACGGCAAACGCCAAGCAAAGAAACATTTTATGGAATCAGGCAATAAAGAGTTTCTGAACTTGCTGTTTTAAAACTGCAATGCATGACAATTCTTTCGACACAAGAAATAAAATATGAAACGAAAACGTTTAACGAAAATTTTGCGAAGAAAGTTCGAACCTGCCGTTTGCCGTTCCCGGAAACGCAAAGCTTCAACTCCCTAATCAAAGATATCTTATATACACTAGATAGTGCATCTCTTTTAGTAAAATTGAAGCCAAGAATATTCCAGCGGTTACCCCCCCATTTGAATAGATGGCGGCCATGTTGGTCGTTCTCACTCGCTAATAAACGCTTAAAAACAACAATAACTTTCATCATTTGAATAGTTTAAAAATGTATTTGGAATACGTTTGATGTTTAAGTTCCCTGTTTAA
>CACRXK020001040.1:0-61335 GCA_902702795.2 Paramuricea clavata | reverse complement strand
CCGCGTGTCCGCATGTCCGCGTTTTCCACCTAACCTTTGAAGATGATGAAAATTTGAATTCAATTATGTCAATTAAGACAAAACTACACGCACACGATTACTGCGGCTAAGCGTGAGAAAATACACGGCTTAACAGACTAAGGTAACTTATAATTGTGCATGCTCAGTTCAATCGTAAAGGACTGTTCATATCACCTCAGCGGCTAGCTAACCGGAAAACTCGAGTACGATCCACAGGTAGCATCATAGCCTGCGTAGCAGTCGCTTTATTTTTCAAGGTTTTGTGGAATTTTGAATAAATGGCGTGTTAGGAAAAACGGGTGAAGAGAAAATGAGTGAAGAAAAAAGGGGGCGCATCTTCTCTTCGCCCGTTTTTCTTGCCCTTTTCTTGTCCCCATTCTTCCTAACCCGCCATTTAATATTCAAATACCCTCAAAAACTTCAAAAAATAGAGCGACTGCTATACACAGGCTAAATGTAGCATGTCCTTATTAATGGATGTAAAAATCATTGTGCATGCATGTTCATATGAGACATCATCGCCTTGTGGTAGGTGGGACTGCCAACTGGGACCGCATGTCCTGAGGATATTTTAAGGATAAATGTAAATAAAAGGCCTAACGTTCTTAACGTCCTATTAACGAGATTGGTATTGAACTATATTCACGAATTAAAGGCTTATCTGTATGACTAGTTTACTTACAGGTCCCGTGATGAATGGATTAATTAACTAACTAGATGACAGTTCAGCAAACAGTTCGAGAAATTGGATTAGCTAGTCTCTGAATATACCTTTTGAACAGGCGAAAAGACAACCTCTTTCGCAGGGTGTCTCCTGGGTACGAGGTTGGCGAAAAGAATGTTTAGTTGATTGATTTCAGCGACAGTTCATTCGAACTGTATAAACATAGTATCTATAATAAAATAACCACTGCAGACCCAAGACTAAATGTTTCATAATCAGTTTGTGCAGATAAAGAACACTCAAGTGACAGTATTAAGTCTATTAATAAAGTTAGACATCTTTTGGACATGTTCTGGGATATATAGTTACAAGGAAGTCGTTGAGCTAAAACAGTCTCAAAGTTTAATCTTGGTTTTCAAGTCATTAATTCATGAAGTCATATATTCCTCCGGGGGGACAATTGAGATTGCTAACTTTTTTTCAAAATGAAATGCAAGGAACGATTTCACTGATCTATCTAGGTATCCTAACTCCGTTTCCATTTACTTTTGCGCACCACAATGGAGCAACGTTTTCGTCTTATAATATAATATGTCTCGTTTGTGTTCTCCTTTTCGATAACAAACACGTGAGTTGATGAGGAACACCATCTTATTTTTTAATACCCAAGCACACACCCCCCCCCCCAGTTGCCACGCCGCTGCGCACGGTTCTAAAGAAATCTAGTGTAATCATCATATTCGTAATCGTCACCTGTGCCAACCTTTAACAAAAAACGTTGACGCTGGCGGGATACCACGACGACACTCAGTGCGAGTCTGCCACACTCGCCGTGATACACATTTTAATCCTCACGTCTATTTAAATATTTATTTATTTACTTTACAGTCATATAGGTTAATGAAAAGGTTAATACATGTTTAAAATGCATGTTTAAAGTATGGTGGAGGGTGTGGTCAACAGGACCTAGATCCTATGTGAAGACCAACAGAACAAAAATCACAAAACAAAACGGAGACATGAATTAAGGACAAAGTCAATACAAAATTTACACAAAGACAGTAAACTATTCACAGATTGTACAGAGAATTGTTAATTTCATTTTGAATCAGAGTTAAAAAATAAAACAAACACCGCTCCAGACTGTTTTACTCCTCAAAGAACAAATATTAATTGATGGCGCGGGCGGATGCCTTCTCACGCACGTTCTCAACGAATCAGCTGCGTGAAGTTTCGAATAATACAATAAACTAAATTGTAATTCTGAAAGCAAACATTTGTGTAACCTGCCTCGCAGGCTAAGATTTGTGTTGAATGGAATGAATCAGGGAATCGATGTTTGCCCTGAAGCATTGACCACGTCATCACTGCATGTTGTAGTAATTATTTTGGGTTCTTGTCTATTCCGTGCTTTATGCAAATCGCTACAAGGGCCTCGAAACGTCGACGTTCTCCTTGAATTTTCAGGTAGAGTATCCCTATCAACCCGCAGCTTTTCGCGACTACCTGCACAACCGTCTCACAGACCGTTCGAGATTGTAATCACAGTCTCAGTAACTGTTGCAAACTGATCGACATTCCATTACATCTTTTATCGTTGGAGACCAGGCCTACTTGAGGCTGATTGTCTTTCAGTATGAAAAATGTGGTATGAGGACTATGAGGTTTTTTGTTACAGTATATAATTGATTACCTGCGTGATATGTTGAACTTATATTATTTGGTCACTGCAGTGTGACATGTTGAACTTATTATACTAACCAAAATCATTTGTAGTTGGGATTGCAGCCAAAAAATACCGACTTTGAAATTTCACAATCTCGGAAATACTGTTCAAAATGAACGTGATCTCACATGCATGTACCCTGGATTCCAGAGCCTTCAGTAAATAATAAATTGAAACGTCGCGAAGGCTCTGGTTCAAAGGCACGATTCTTTGATTAAACCGCGCCAATCACAAAACAGAATTAATGGTTTTAGCACAGAATCTGTACTAAAACCACTAATTCTGTTTTGTGATTGGCGCGGTTTAATCAAAGAATCGTCCCGTTGAACCAGAGCCTTCGCGACGTTTCAATTTATTATTTACTGAAGGCTCTGGAATCCAGGGTAACATGCATGCTGTTAAAGAAGGAAATGAAATACAAATGACCAAAATCCTTTTAATGATTGGTTTTGCATAATCTTGTGAACTGTTGAGACTTGAGTCATTCTATCAGTTTCACAACAAATTAAGTCAAATTAACAGGCACACCAGAATTATGAATCAATTTATTGAAAACAGTTTCAACTATAGAGGATACTGCATACCCCCGCCAGCGAATTAAGTTATAATGTATAATTTATACAATGGGCTAATTACGTATTCAGTTTACTCTGCCCGGCAAAACAAGACAATTGAAACCTTTGCTAAATTCAAATTTAACTAAAATTTAATCAATTTGTCCTTGGGCAATGTCTATTAGTCTCACAAATTTTCGTATTAAGATGTTTGATATTTTTTATGCTCTCCTGCTGACAGACAAACATACTGGCGGAGGTAGTAATTATTTACGCGCCATACGACGATCCCTATGCAAGTTTACGTTATCTGAGAAAATTTCCCGAGAAACTGGCCTAAACAATGTTTCAGGCAATCTAGATTTTTTCAACATTCATCATGTGCAGAGTTAATTGCTTTGCGAATGATAGCTGAATTGTCCCTCTTTCCTAAATGGAATATATATCAATAACATCGCCTGAAGGTCGCTTTTAATTTGTCACCGAGACAACTGGCTTAATAATCAAACGTTTTGTAATTAAAAAACGATCACATTGCTGATCTTTTTATGAACGCTTTCCTTTGGGTAGCACACCTCTGCAGCTTACAGTCACAGTGTTATCACAGTGTCGAATGGCTAGTCTTAGATAATCTATTTATATACTAATATATGGATATAAGTCTTCTTTAGGAGTCTTATCGCATTAAATGCGATTTTTCGTACTCGTCAATCGGTCAATGTATATAAAGTATTTAAGATAGATAATGATGCTGAAATATTTTATATAGCCACTGGTAAGTTCCAGAGAAAGGTTAATTAGCTACTGCCGTACCGGCGACGTGAGAATATTTACTTGCATGATTGAAACAAAACGATAACGTGACTTAACACCACTGATGTCACACAATCATTTGGCAACTATCTCACAGTAAAGCTGTAAGTTTAAACAAGCAAATTAAATAACAAACACTTTTCTTCCGCCTGAGGGTTTCTTACTACGTCTACGAGTAGACGGAGTAGTCGATACAACTCATATAAGTGATCGCAAATCTCCGAAACTTATATATTTACTTAACAGATCCAAGACACACTGAGATAGTGAGACAGATACGCGAAACAATAAATACAACTAAACAGATAAATAGATAAACAGTATTCACCAAACTATAAAATAATTTTCAAACCTGCACTGGATGCGAAAACTGCGCCCCAAAAGAAAAAGAGAGTCTTCAGTAGCAAAATTGCCATATACATGTCTCCACTCTGATATCTAACACTGTAATAGGTCGAATGGCTATATGAAGCAAGTGTCAAGCTTGCGTAGATAGCTTCAAACAAAGGTGATAACAAGTCTTAGGCAGGTCTAATTATTCCAATGTGGGAACAGTCTAAAAATGAAGGTGTCAAGAAACTATTTCAGATATGCAAGGTCAGCTGAAAACCTGAATGAAATCCAAGATCTGGAATCACGCAGATACTGTATGGGTGGCTCAGAAGAGCACAATTCCGAACGGGTAAACGCTGGAAAATGAGAATTGACACTTATCATGCAACCAATTTTGTAAATATACAAGGCCATAGACCCTACGAGTGGCCTTGCAAAGCTTTCATTAGAGCTTTACTAAAATGCATGGTAAAAAATTGTTGCATGGACATGGTATCGAGTGGCATGTAGTTTATACGTAATAATATTGTTAATCTATATAGGATACCACCTTCCCTATATATTGAAAATCAATCAAGAATATACGTGAAGACAGCTTGGCGTATAGTTCTTGTTCTGTTCTGATTATTTAGTAAAAAAATAGGTGACTCAAGGGGTCATTTTTGGTGACAAAATAAATAAATTTCAACGGGGAAGTATACTTCCTATATATATCCTGCTTTGATTCTCGCAACATTTGCGTTCGAATCAACATCTACGAAAACCAAGACCAACTTGCAAAACCATCAGCCTAGCTGCGCTAGTGTTTACATGCCACCCGTTTATTTCGTCAAATTAAGCACAGTATATTTATAGCAATTATCAGTACTCGCGTGTGTATTTGGCGGTAAAGTTCGACCGGTCAGCAAGAATTTCCTTGCCAATTTCAAGGCCAATTTTGCCTGCTCTTCCTTCCCGTGCTATCACGCGAGTGAAACGGACGTAAATGTTACCACCTATAACTGCCTCATCCCACCACTCAGTTAATTTATTTTAAAATCTGTCTGCTTGCGCAACGTTTTTTCTGTCTGTTGTCAACTAAACAATAAAGAATGGAGGCGAGAGTATCGCAGTTGATTTTAATATCACGTTATAGTAAAACGAGAGTGAGTTTCATTCAGCAATTTGATTGGTCTGCATTAATATATGCATGTGTTTCCACAGTATTACTGTACTCTATAGCTAATATTTGTGCATGGTGTTTAAACTAAGTTAAAGCCAGGATAAAACGGCGCTAGGTCGTAGATGACGCTTCTCTGAGTGCCAACTAAATTATGAGGTGATCTGGGGTTGGGCAAGTGATATACCGGAACTTATTCCAGTTCCTTCGATATCTGTCATAGGGCATTTCAGTTGGAGTGGTAAACCAAAGATTCCTTTCTCACCGCGGTCACTGAGCAATCTTTTCAGCTTTCCTGGTGTGGAGCCAAAACATTGGGATACTTATAACCAAAGGTCGCAGATAAGCAGATTCGATTCTTTCCAGGTGTGGCCAAGACCGTGACCAAGTATATATAGTCATCTAAAATACAGTATAATTAATGTTGATACTAGCAACATTTCTGGCCAAATCATTGGCTCTGGCCAAATCCATAACCGGATACCATAAAAACATGGTAAGAAAACAATATCCGGTGTTAGAGCTAGCCAATCAGATGCCAGTTCGGATATGGACTTGGCCAGAGCCCTCGTCGCACCGCGCGTAAGAAGGGCTCTGGGTACGAGAATGAGGCGATTTAATCAAGCATTATTGGTTGCGAGTTTAGGCGAATTAAGGTCCCAGAACAGTACTAGTCATGTGCGAGAGCGGGACTGGAGCATCCATTATATCTGAAAACATATGCAGTCTTCCAAACCATGCACCCTCAAAGGTCAAATAGTTGCCCCCTATAATCTATATATAAAATATACAGGTAATTACAATGTATTATGTATTATACAACTGTATCTGACTAATTCGAATCGAATATTTTGCTCTTTAAGTAGTATTTTATTTTGGTCTGCATTTCTTTTTTTGCTATCTTTTTTAGCGTTATCTTTCAGTTTAGGATGGTGTCTCAATATATGCTGGATGAAACGTGAATCGCAAACAAGCAAAATCATTAGTCAAATCCTTCAACATGAATTCGAGTATTACCCTGTTTAATTCCGCATTACCGCATATGTCGCGATTGTGTAGAAAAGAATTCAAAAGATGTATATATAAGAAGATTTTTCTCCAGTTCAAAACGACATTTAATAGTTCAGTAACTCGAGTTGCCTTCTTATGTTCGCTCATTTCTTGATCTATAGTATATACTATATAGTTTCAGCCAAAACCAAAACCATGCACTTCCAAGTGCTAAAAGTCCGATTATATATAGCCGGTTAGATTTTGTGGTGAGCTAGAAAGATCTATACTGAATACAGTATTATTTAACACTGTGGCGTCAAGCAGTATATATGCCTATATAGAGGCAAACCGCCTCTTTTTACTCATTACTTATAATTTTTCATATAATGTTGACTGATGACGGCATTCACGGAACCAGTCGGCTGGGAAACTAAACAGTTTAACATGTTCATTTACATTCCATTTTCAGAACATGCAAGTAACTTGTGTTGAATCGCCTGTTGGTCAGGACACAGTTTATAGGGACTGGTCAGGATCGACGGTTCCACGTGGTTATAACTTTTACACCTTATATCCACATGTCCGCAGTAGATTATCAGTTTAAATAGACGAGTAGACTGATTATTCTTTGTATCATCAACGGTATTTATAATTTAATTACAACTAACCACCAACTAGGCTGTAACACTTGATGAGTATTTGGCATGCGCATGTTATAAAGAAAAGCATATGGCATGCCAACGACAGAGTAAAACTAATCGTTTCATGTTATAATTTTGACACTCCTAGCTGACAGGAAAATATTCCTTGACGTCTCGACTCTCGAGGTAACCATAACAAAAATGAAAATCTGATTCACAGAGATATATAGTGACTAGTGTACGGCAAGCGTTAATTAATATACATCGCATCATAATACATCCAGATTCCTCCTTTATTTAACATGTAATAAGACAAATTGATATTGATCCAAATTAGAATAACGCTCCAAGACACGAGTCGCGTGATCAATCAACGTCCCCTCATATGCACAAGCAAAACAAAACAGCTAAAATTAAGTTCTTGCAAAAGAAAATCTAATTCATCCCAAAATCTGTAATAAAAAATTCCAACAATCATTTTTTATCTACTCACTGTATCATAACAAGACTAAAGTTTTGTATCTAACAAGACTAAAGCTTCAATTCTTGTCCTGTGCCCCTGTGGACAGAATTAATTATAAAAGAACTAACGCGGGGTAACGGGAATGTACGTACAAGCATGAAAAGCCTAAAACGAGGAGGGGAATGAAACATTTCTGCCGTATTATACTTCTCAAATTTGAGTTCTCATCAGACGGTCCCTCTATTTAACTCATTACCAATCTTAAACTATATCACTCAATTTTTTTTTAGTGCATGGACACACGCGAGGGAGAGGAGATCAGGGGCAACTGTCGTCCCCTCCCCCCAAATTTCTAAAAGCATTTGGATGGTAGCTGCATGGAAGACTGTTTAAATATTAATTTTCAGTACAACCATGAAAGTATTGGTAGGTTATAAACCGAGCAAGTAAATTTGAAAAATCTTGAGGCAGAAAGTGTAAAGAACTCAGAATATTTTTATTATTACTAATTTTACTATCATAACTTTGTTGGGTAAAGACGGTACAGATTAGAAGTTTAATCGGACATCATACACATAAGAATTTACCCAGACTGGCAAACAAAAGAGATGCACTGAAACGGGATGTAAATTGAGCAGTAGTAACTCCAGACGACGGGCCTCGAAACGTCGAAATTCTCCTTATATTTTTCAACGAAAGCTTGTAAATTGATGACATGCAATACCATTTCCAACAAGTACATGCGAATATAGAATGGAACTAAATACAATTGTCTTAGAATACTAATAACGAGTTCATGCACTTAACATATTGATACACAAAATACCAGTCGAACGGACTAATTTAAAATGATGTCGGATTGAAGAGATAATGTTCATATTGCGGAACTCGTTACAAACCGGCGCTGTTCCACGATTTCATTAGTCACTGGAAGTAGGATTTCTGATAATTATGTGGTAGTTTTATTGCGAATTTAATTGTAAAAATGAATAATGTAACAACTGTATGTATGTATTTGTATGTTTCCTTTCTGGCAGACTACATATCCGTCTGTGGTCTGCCTTGGTCTTCCGCATACGCGTATGTGTGAAGATCAAATTTCACTGGCATAGGCAAGTTCTTGGGATCACCATGCAGGTAAAATGTACATCCCCATGTAACTTGCCTGTACATTTCTTTGTCGTCAGGATACATAGCATTTTCCATTTTTCTCCCAGCTTGGAATATGAAACAGTTTGTGGTAACTTGGTGCCAATCTAAACTGTCCCCCCCCCCCCTGATATCCCACGATAAGTATAGTTTCAAGTGGGGCACCAGCGTAGGTATATAGCATAGCACAATAAGCTGGCGTGGTTTGTGCGGTGAACTACACGAATTAAGCATTGCTACGTTTCGTCGAAAGCTCTCTGTTAGAACTTTAGTAGCCTCTGGTAACTACCAATTTTCCACCTTATGCTGCACGTTGGCTCAGACCTAGCGCAGCGCTGCACCCATACACTATATATTCCTAGTGCTCCTACTAAATGGTTGAGCTAGTCTTTTGTGTCGATTTCGTGTGTGTGTCATACAGTCTGTAGACAATGTATGATTGACAAGTTTTCAAAACAAACAGCTTGCTTTCAATGATACGATAAATGTGTATAGGCCCTCCAGGAGCAATTGAACTTGCTGCTCAACTATTCCGGTGAAGTACTCAAACTACTGAGCTACGGAGACCAGCTGCAACTACCAGGCGCACGCAATTGTATATATTTGGGTATGCAACTGAATGGCAGGATACATTTTATAAATTTTTATTGAATCATTAAATTAAAGTCATAAAATGATGGATAATTGGCAAACGAAAAAACATGCACTACACAAGTTTTTTAAAGAGTTTCAGTCACGTGGTACGTGAACATATTTATCGGATCGAGTGATCTTGTGTTTGGTATCAAATATATGCAATTTAACCAAATTTACTTGCTTAAAGCGGCAATAGGCCTATGTGTAAAGTGGACCACCAAGCGTTTTCCTATTGTATAAGTCTTGAGTGAAACCCACCTATACTAAGTCTAGGCAAGTCGTCTATTATCTATAGCTTGAGTGTTCTACTTCGCGGGACCACAGGCGGGACCGTCAGTCACGCAGACTAGCCCACACGCGTAAAAACGACTGAACAACCTGTGTTCCCAACCGTGTCCCGGTTGATGTCGACAGGCTTGAACAAGGTTGTGTTGCACCCTAAAAACAAGTTGTCAACAATGTTGTTACAGCATTGTTGCAACTAAATAATACATTAATGCTGTATTGATGTAACAACATTGTTGATAACTTGTTCTCAGACTTAGGGTACAACAACATTCTTGTTCAAGCGCCAGATGCACGTATACTGCCTCTTTCAAGTCCTTCATGTATTCCAATTTATCTGTTTATCGGGAAATGGCCATGCATTAATCATTATATATCTTATCGAGTTATCGTACGTACGTGATCAAGACAGCCAATCATTTAAGCTAGCTGGCGCACACGATGGGATTTAAACGGATTTTAGTCGGCCGATTTATGGTTGAGTCATAGATGCATGTTAAAAAGAGAAACAGTCAGTGGTATGATTTGCGGTCTCATTATCCTCGATCGTTTGCATTTTAAACCATAAATCGGCCGACTAAAATCGTATCGTGTTAGTCTACCTTTAACAGGTAACCAACATGCACTATAATATTTGGAACTTGATTGATATTTATGGGACTTGATGAATATTTTATTGAAGTCTGACTAAATTTTTGAAATGGATTGTTAAAGGGATATCTACATTTCCATTTTAAAATCGATGATTTGTTAGTTATAGTTTGTCCCTAATATCACGAAAATCTGAAAACATTTGGCCCGAGTAAGCCAAAGCTAAAAACCCATTGGAAATCTATGTCAGTGCGAAATAATGATCTGATGAAGCCGTAGAGTACTTTATATAGGATGATTGGATTAATTATTGACGTTACTATAATTAAACTTTAAGTCTTTAATTTAATTTAATTTAATTAATTTGCACATTTATAGTAAGGGTGGATTATTTGTGTCGCCATGTTCAACCAGTATGATAAATTTTCCTACGTTTTGGGACATCCTGTGCATACTATAAATCCTTTATAAGGAAATATTAAATATGGTAATATTGTCATCTGACATTCTGTGAAATTATATACAGAAACATGACAAGAATTGAAGAATTATAATTCTACATGTAGATAACAAACATCTACTCTAGAATGCACTTGTCATCGCAACAAGTAGGATTAGCATTCTTGTGCGAATGAAGTATTAAATTCTTCGCTAGGAATTTCGATATATTTAAAGATGATGACTAGCTATAGAAGACGTCGATCATTATCGAAGTCAAGTCCTTCCGCACAATGAGGATATGAAACTATGTGGGTATTACCAGGGGCGTAACTTGAGTCTAAACATTACAGGTGTGTGAGCCGCTTTGTCGACAAAAATGGTGTGGTCAGAAAAGAACGTAAAGATGCTGGGGCCCTGATATGGACGATGATACGATGCTACAAGTATAGACTGCCAAAGGTATGACACCCCTATTGGTAGTATTGGAAGGGTGGGGGCATGCTCCGCCAGAAAATTGTGAAATTTAGAGTCTCTGAAACGCCATTTCATGCACTTTGGGGGAAGATTTTGTCGAATTCTGATGGTCAGAAAACAATGTATAATTATGGATATTATGGATATTGGTCTTCACATGGGGCTATTCATGTCCTGTTGACCATACTTTCAACCATATTATGTAGGGTTTAATCTATTTTATGTATGGTTGTAAAGTTAATAAATAAATAAATATATTAGAATACCAATATTTTTAAAATTGCTCAAACTGGACTTATAGGTTCTTACTCGACATAATTTTTGCCCAACAAATTGTTGAATATTTAATATAATTGCCCAACAAAATTGCTTTCTCAAACAATAGGGGGTTGGGGTTGGACGGGGCACATCCAGGGGTTTGCCATAGCGAACACAGCAGGGGATGTAACACCCAACTAGTGATGACCAAATTGACCACAGGTAAACCGTGTCAACGAAGGGGCTGGTTATGGTGTGGAAGTTCCCTGGAGTTCAAGTTCCGAGGAGACCGTTTTTCCTGCAAATGCTTGAAAAACAAATCAGTAAAGAAAGAAAAGTTTGTTTTAGGAGATTAGTTCAAGTTATTAGCGTTTATGCTACATATAAATATTGAAAAACATTAATAACAAATACGTGTCCAGTGAATTTTCTTCAAATGGATTCTTACCACTGATTGTTATGAAAATTTAATTTAGCATACTTACATTTATCACTTACGTTTGTCTGCCTAAAGAGAAGTTATTCGGCTCATTGGGACTCAAGTTAAGTGTACGCTTCCGCTTAATAGAGGTATCCGCTGAATAGGGGTAATGATAACAGTATTTTATTAAAGAAATCATTGGAACAGGAGGTATGTGTCCGCCTCAAGAGAGGTGTCCGTTAATAGGGGTGTGACTGTATTTTAAATACTAAATTTAAACGTATTTCTCTTAAAGTGGCGTCTAATAGTGCCGGTTAATTAAGTTCTGTAAAGGTGATTGGTGAACATTACAAAATAGCATTAGCATACGGTAATGCATGGTTTCTAAAAGTCAAGAGTTTTTGAGCACCACTTAAATGACGACAGTTTTTAAAGATCCACTACAGTAAAAGCATTTTCAAATCAACACGTTTTTGACAATTTGAAAAAGCAAATTTTGAACGACGAAAGACTGTTTTCAATGAAAGCCATTATTCCATTAATTAAACATGCACAGAAATCCAGGGCTGCGAACAACAATTAAAATAACTCTAGTGCGAAGGTTAACCAATCAGAATTGCGTATATTTTACAGTGCAGTAGCATTTAAAATAAAAAGATCAATTAAAAAGCAGTTAACAACTTAGACTTATATATCTTCCATTTCAAATGTTTCTCGAAATTGCAAATATCAATGCAAACTAAAAATATACCGAAATGTACATCATTCCATTTTAATAGATTAATAGGTTTAATATAGATTATTTACAATAGATGATTTTAATATAGCCATTAACAAAATTCACAAAAGTCCAACGTCATCGCACTTTCCAGCGGAATCGGGACTGCGTTTCATAACTTTTGGTGCGCGATTTTTTCGAGTTGTGCAATCAAAGTTAGATCTATGTCGATCCCTTGATGATGGACTTGAAAATCCACGGCCACATCGTTCACACGAGTAAGGTTTGTCTCCAGTGTGCATGTTCAAGTGAAACTTGAGCTCATACGACTGCGCGAAGGCCTTTCCACAATATTCACAAACACATGGTTTTTCCTTAGTGTGAGTGCGTCGCACGTGACTATCATGTGCAGCATGCGAGGCAAACGCTTTCCCACAATGACGACATTTAAACGGTTTTTCCCCACTATGTTGACGTATATGCGTGCGCAGGATTGACGAAGCTGTAAATGCTTTGGTACAGTATGGACATTTGTAGGGACGTTCTCCACTATGTACTCTCAAATGCTTATTCAGACTGGACGATTGCGAGAAACGTTTACCACATTCCGAGCATTGATGTGGGCGGTGCTTCTCGTGAACGTGCAAGATGTGTATCCGTAATCTATCTCGTTTCTCAAACGAACGATTGCAGAGGTTACAGGGATATTTTCTATCTCCTTGGTCTACACATCGTGTGTACTTGAGATGCTTGTCTCGATAATACTCGTACGCGAACACTTTCCCACAGCGGTCACAGGCGAAGCTGTTATCATCTAGAAAACACAATTTAGAAACAATGCATTGTTTAAATCAAGGGCGGATTTTCATTTTTTTAAAGGAGGGGTGGAAAAATTTCTAGGGGGGGTGCAAGCGGCAGCCGGGGTGAAGCGAAATTTTGGGGTGAAGCGAAATTTTGGTGGGGTTTAACACATTATGAGAGGGGCTAGAGAGATTCTAGAGGGGGGGGGGGTTAATCCCCCCTAACCCCCAGTAAATCCGCCCAAGATTTATGCCTGCTTTACTCACTCAAATTTGAGATGACTGAAAACAGTTTTTACAGAATTATCAATTCAGCCCGTTTCCCACTAGACGAATTTGTTCGCGACCGCTTACTGATAAGCGATGCAAACAAAGGCGGGAAAAAGACGCATCGCACAAACCAGGTGGCAATTTACCTAGCAGAAAACCGGCTTTTACTCATGCTCCAATAGTATCCTGTATCTATAAGTAATAAATATCAAAGACAACAAGTTTTGTTCTGCAACATTTTGTTCATTTAGGCAAAATGGCAAAAAATTACAAGTAACTGCTTCTAATAATTGTTCAAGACAAAACCTGTACGTTAGTTGTCAAACATACAAAGTCAAGTTGTTGTCCTCAGGACGTGATTTGACTCACTTTATGGTCACTAATGCTATCAGTAAATGCTAGTAATGGTTGCAATACCACCATTCTTGGATGTTATACAGGTAGCGGTGGTACATTTGACATTACAAGCTAGTAAGATGAAGAATGACGGAAACCTACCTAGATTGGATAGCATCTGTGGAGATATCTTTTCTTTCATTGTTATCGGTATCCCCATATACTTGAGATAAGAGTCACCATACCATACTAACAATTCAGTTCCTTCAAGAATATCACAGACAACTTCGAAGAACACCTCGTCGCCATCTTGAACGACAATCATATTCTGTTCTCGCTCATATCTTGCACAGTTTATGAACTTCAACCAGTTGTTTGGGTCATGTTTACCATCAATAAAACATGTCACCTCACCGTCTTTGAACACCTATGGATTACAGAGGAAAAATTAATAATTTAAAACTCAAAAACCTTGGTTATTGGTCACGTGTCTGATTTTTCTCAGTAAGGTTGCTCTATCATGACATCTCAAACTTGGAGGGTTCGGTGTATAGGTAGTATAGTCGTCAGTAATTGTTGAGGTTTTGGTCAAAATTACCTGCCAAAAACCCTTCGTCAGGAGGTTGTACACCTGTACTCATTGAGCTACCGAGTCAACGGGGATTGGAAGCGAGTTTTGTTCAGTTTAATTACGTGTATGGAATGTTTTCTCTCTGAGGATGATACTATAATATAATAGAACGGCACGTCCTCCAAAACAATAATTTAAGTCGCCGTGCATTTTAATTGTATAAAACTCGCTTCCATGAAAACACCCCCTACTTAGTTCCTACTTATACTTACTTCCCATGTGTATGAAGTGTCACTTAACGTGAATATATCATCGGGCGCAATGTTACGACCAATAAAAGGACCAAATCTTGTGCCCTTCTTGATTATTTTCTCAGAACAAAACACACCGTAGTGGGACACACCCATTAGGATGGTTTCAATAATCTTAATTCCCTCAGGCAAGCTCTGTTTTTCCACCTTTACTCCTTGTGCTTTCACGTTGCTGTTTTCCACATCAATTTCGTTAACCTTTTCTTCCAAATGACGACTTTGCTCACTGCTTGACACGGAACTGTTGTCTTTTCGTGTTTCAAAGAAAGATGCTGTTTCTAGATATCACATAAAATAAGCAACCAAATAAGGTTTTACAAGTCAACCACACTAAATAAATGTTGATATAACCATTTTGATGCAACAGAAAATCTGTCGTCCACTCATTTTATTTTTATCAGAAGAGGGAAAAATAATGAAGTGAAAGTTGAATGGCAAGTGAAGGCTTTGAAGGTGAATGATATTGAATACAAACAGAGATATTTGACATATTGACCGCCATATTGCACAAATACTTGAAGAGCAATCAAGGAAGGGTTGTAAGGACATTAAAAATGTCTTGGGAGGCAAATGGAAACTCGTGAATACCAGTGAAGCAGATAATGAAGGTCATTGTGGATGAAATTGCAAAGGAATGTTAAATGTCATGCATTGTGTCAATGTCACAGGATACAAATCTGAAACATGAAATCTGCAGAACAGAGCTCAGGCTAGTGCTGCTGCATGGGATTGTAGACTGCGTGTGACAATAATAACCAGTGAATGGAGACGTGAATCATGAAGTGGAACCTTTGGGTTCACACGATGAGTGTGAAGTGGCCAGACGGAAATGTATAAACACTAATGTATAGTGATTTAACAAAACTCTTTCCAACAGGGCGTCCCAGTGATGAACAGTGTAAAATAGAAAGAACAGGTATATGTCTATGTCATCGTAAGTTCGAGGCATTAATTTTAAGTGTGATTGATAAAGTCTTTTTCGCTTTTCACTTAAAATCTGATACAATTGATCATGCATATTATAGATACTTCCTGTTTCGAGGGCGAGGCTGGCAATGACTTAATTATACCTTAAATTGGAACATATTTTGTTGGCTTTGAAGTTGAAGCAAGTGTATTTTGCTCATTCAAGCCGAAATTCAGGATGTGTTTATTGTTCTTGCATTACCTAATCTCGGATCAGATATCTGCCAGTTTCCAGACAAAGCGTATGAAAGACGATGTTCTTCCATGTCTGTCTTTACGTAGCCATAGAGGCTGTTGTCCACATCTGTCTGACTGAATAGATGACGATAATAACCATACGGTAGCCCAGCATCCATTTTCAACAATTAATATAAATTCCTATAAAATATATCGAAGTATATGTGTAAAATGACAGTATAATTACATAAGTAATACAAAAAATAGAATAAGTATACTTATGAAAGTTTATGTGTTACACAAATAAGTTACCAAAGGTTTATGAATAAAAAAGTACTGTCTAATGACAAAGGCGTTCAAGAGATAAGGGGGCTAGGTACCGGAAGGATTAAGGGGCGAGGCATTACATAAGAAAATGGAGAAAATGGAGGAAGAGACTGCCATGTGCATTTAAGGAAGGTTTATACTTGGAAATTAAAAGGCGTTCGCGGAAAAGGAGTTTATCAGAAGACTGCAAAGTGAATGAATTTTAAAAATCATATAGAGAGAAATTAATTGTCCAATGCTGTCTAGATGTGAAAGGATACTGGTCAGTTGTGCATTATTACTCAGTTAAGGGTTGCTACTATCGCACATAGTTTATTTTAGTTTACAACTAGTACCTCCACTCACTGCTTGATCTGGAACACGTAGGACTGTGACTATAGTTTGTCAAAAACAATCCATATAGTTAGATCTGAAACAAAACGCTCTGTAATGCGCTGGGGCAATGAAAATATATGTGTGGTACGACATTATTGAATGACATAGCCATAGGGTAAACGTGAATGGTTGACATAACTATCAAACATGCATCATGCAATTGTAGTCACATACAAAGCTTCCCACACAGTATACAGTTGCTGTATAATGATGGTAGAGTTCTCATTGGCAGTAGTGATATGCCACTTGTGTAGTATTCGGCGATGTTTCGGTGTTATCTGTATACAATTTTCACGACAAACCATTAGCATATCGCCTTCTTTCAACGTCCACACCAATAAGTGGGTTTACCTTTTGCAAATGCTTTGTGTTTATGAAACTGGTAGGCTTCCCAAAGACGTTCTCCTTTATATTCATATCGCCCAGGTTTGAGGGGAATTAAGTTCTCTATCCAGTGTAACTATGAGATCTACTGGATTTTCCATTTTTGTGTCTGGAAATTCTTTAAAAATTTCAGGTATAGTCACTGGCGAACCCCCAGCCACTAATAACTAAATATCTTGTGAAATGTATCCGAGGAGTCATGGATTTGTTCTTTCCACACTAACTAAATTTAGTAGAAGTTTCGAGTAGTCGTAAAGAAATTATATTCTATTGGATCCAGGCACTTTCCTATTCGTAAATTCAGCTGGCCACATCATGCCCTTTCCACCTACGATATTTTTCTTTCAAACTAGTCGAATTTCCCCCTGTAGTCTTTGGTCAAGCGAGAGTCAGGAAAGGCTGATAAGACATGGATTTCGCTTGTGGAACTAGGTATTTTGTTGTAGTTATACGGAAATTATGAATAGTTTTGTATTGATGTTATAACGTGCTGCTTTAAGGCACTCTTTGCAGTGACACTTATACCATGACAACATTGCAGACACTTATACCATGACAACATTGTCATCTAATCACGATTCTTTTTATTATTTTGAAAATGCGTAAGAGCGTTCAAACTGTATCATTCAGCATGCGCAAAACAACGTTCAAACATCCGTTAAGCATTGATCCAAGCGAGTTAGGATGTTCAAACACAGTTTAAATGGTGTTTAGGCCAACCAGTCGAATGGAGTTCTTTCGGCAGTTTCAGGTAAATTTTCCGATGAGGGCAGGGGCGGCGCTACAGGGGTGTGTGTGGGGGTGTGGGTGTGGGGGGGGGGTGGAACACCCCCCCCCCACTCGTCAGCTAATCGGCAAATTGTTATCTCAGTCGGCAAAACTGGATTGGCTAAAGATAACAACTGAAGAAACCAAAATTGACCTCCTGAATAATTGAATTCAAACCGAATATCACGAATAGCATGCATCAAAGAAACCACACATGCAAATTTTTTCGGATACAGTATCTTCACTTCTGGCAGCTAGTCCAAAAACATAATATTATTGAAATCATAATTAGGTAATTAAATTTGGTTGGTTGGTTGGTTGGTTGGTTGGTTGGTTGGTTGGTTGGTTGGTTGGTTGGTTGGTTGGTTGGTTGGTTGGTTGGTTGGTTGGTTGGTTGGTTGTTGTTGTTGCTTATTATACTGTTCTATAAAAGAGACAATAAAGTCGGTTTTCCACTAGCAAATTTTCTCGCACGAAGCGACCTTTTTCCTTTGTCGGTATCACTTATTGCCCACCTTAATTGAACCAAAGTAGGAATTTTTTATGCTGATAGCTTTCAAAATGTCAGCGATTATAGAATTCAATTCGTAGTTCGATTAACTGAACACACTACGGTGTAAGGTTTAAAAACTGACGGGTATTGTGTATATACGTTAGATGTTTGAAGATCAAATTTCGCGCGTCTGGAGTTAAAATTTGGCTCCAACTTTCGAATTTTCCGGCTGGAGGTAACGTTCCAGTTATATTCCGATGTCAATGATTCGTAAATGCGTGATTAATAGTGCTCCAAGACGTGGAACAGATTTTAAGAAATGCCAAGATGTGCCGACCTAGGTCAGATTTAGGTCGGCCCTCTTTTGCCGACCTCAATTTTGACGGTTTTGACTTTTCGAGGGCTGCAAAATGGATGCCGACAAAGGAAAAAGGTCGCTTCGCGCAGAACAATTCGCTAGTGGAAAACCGACTTAATAGAGGGTAATAAAGCGCATTTAAACATGCACATTTACTATAGATGGCCCTGAAGGGGTAAAATGAGAACTGGGATTGATCTATTTTTAGACTGGGAAAATGGGATTTGGGTTGCTGGGACTGGGATTTGGCCACTTGGAATGGGAAATGAAGTCCTCAAAAATGGGAATGGGATTGAAGTAATGTGAGTCGATTCCCAATTTTGATCCGTGTTTGGTGTCCTTAGTCATGATTTTTGTTGTTAACTATATTATTCACCGCATTACCTGCGAACAGGTATACTCTGGCGCCCGGAATTTTGGGTTTTCTGATTATGCGTGTCTCAGAATGATGCAAATGCCATTTCCGGGATTCAAATTTAAAAATTTTCTCACCTTCTATTTAGCACCCTGCACCCTCTTTGTTAGTTAAATCAATTTCAATTAGACTTATAGGAAAATACGAACACTAACGTATTATAAACAATTTCGTTCATTTCGTCGAAAGCAATAATACAAACGTCAACTGAAATAATGTCGGTGGTTGAATTCATTATTTAAGATACGGTATGCACTGATAATCCAGCTTAAGATTGAATAAAGATGCATTTATATGAAATATTTCTCTGAGTATGGCATGTATAGCTTATTGCATACAGAGCCCTCCTACTTCGTCCGTGCTTCACCCATACAATATGACCATAATTTTATTCTGATACAGTCGATATCTTTGTAGCTCTTTGCCCATAGCTGGCTGGGAAGAAACGAAAAGGTGGTTGATGCTCATGTTTCGCGCGCAGAAAGGTTAGGATTATTTGTATAGGTTTGTGATTGGGGTCAAGACCAAAGAGAACTCATGCGCAAAAAAAGGGCATATTACGGAAAAGAAAAAAACCATTAAGTAATTTTTAATCAATGAAAATACAAATTCAACCAGAGCGTTTTTCGCTCGCACGAAAATCCCCAAATATATTCTTTCACAAATACTGTCGATTATATGCATGGGAAAGAAACTTGTAGAAGCTTTTGCCTTTTTTAACACTTAGTTATGCAGTAAATGTATAAAATATTATAATACCTGGCAACAAGCATGTCCCGTCCAAACTAAAGTCTTCCTAATCATATATTGAAATTTAGTATATAGTTGTGCATATATACTCGGATTTTATATAGCCTTTGACATTGTAAAATATTGTAAATAAAACTATAATTTAACTTATGATCTTTATAACTATATAAAATTTACATCTTTAAATAATTTAAAAGGATTCGTGTGAAAATGTAAGTTATAATCTCGAAAATATGCTAATTTGAGACAGAGTCGGTACATTATGTCTAATGATGTCGAATTAATAAACTAAATTTCATGTATTGATCGAGGAAATATAAGTATCCCGCTCATATACGTATTAACGTGGGCTTGTATCAATAATAATACATTTTTGTTATATCGTGGTTAACGCCGAATGTGATTGGCTGATTTGTCGTCACGTGGTTATGCATCCTGCAGGGAAACAAGTGAGAAATTGTTGCAAGCTCCGACCGTGGAGAATGGACAAAATGGAGCCGAAAATATATAAATGTTTTTCCAGTTTAGCAAAAGTATATATACAGTATAAATACACAACAGGCATCGGGAAATGATGCTCAATAGGTTCTTTTGTTCTTGAAATCATTTCGCAAGTAGAATTGTTGGCCGTGTGAATATTTTTTCCTTCGTCGCCATTAAAATACTATGACTCTATATAACAGAACACTTAATAATGTCCACTCCGATCGGAAAATAGTTTTGTTTTCCCTCGAATCTCAATTATGTGTCCCTGGACTTCCTCTCGAGAAACATTGATACTCTCGGGAAAAGGAAATTCTATTTCCCTCGGGTTAAGTGCAGTACAATATTTTCAAGACTCCAAGAGTAAACCTTCCGAAAAAAAACGCGGCTGAGTTTTAAATCAAAGCGATATAGTTAATATATTTATTAGTGTACGCACACCTTTGTTAAATATCCAAGCACATTGTTATTGGACTTGAGTTAAACATCTGGCTCCAGCTGGCCCTCAGTGTTATATATACATGATTGTTGTGGTTAGTTGGCGGTGCGAACTTAACAGATCAAATCATCTTCTAGACGTTGTCAAGATAAATTATGAACGAAGCAAACCATCAACTGTGAGTGGCCATCGCGCTAAACGCATTTTTTTAATGAAAAACAACACACATGCAACGATGCTCAGTTATTCATTTTATTCAATCTTGCTGACAAATTAGTCTTTTAGAATTGTGAATTATTCATGAATCGGGTGCTGTAAGCTCCCAGCCCACGAAGTTAAGCCATATGTTACACGATGATATAACTTAAATCTCGTAACGACTTAAAAACAACCCTGTTTGAATATGAATTTGTAATTATTTCGAAGTTTAACACCCAGGAATTGCCGGAACATATCTCTAAAACCATGCAAGCATATAAGACAGGATCATGTGACCAAATTCAACGTTATTTTATGAATGTCAAATTCTGTTCTAAAGTAAAGGCCGATTAGACTACAAGACTCTTGCCTAAACTGTCGCATGCAACCTGCTTACAACTTGAGTTAAACTGTGTAAATCAAGCGCACAACTCGCCTACGACAACATCCACGACAGTTGTGTGCTTGATTTACACAGTATACAACTCAAGTTGTAAGCATGGTGCATGCGACAGTCTTAGGCAAAAGTTGTGTAGTCTAAATCGGCCTTAGGATGACGGACTTCTCCTCTACATCATAGCTTCTGGAAGCAGAGTCCGTGCATGGGTGGGAGTCAACTGATCGGGATCCATAACGAACTATATATTCAAGCTTTTCAGAACTAGCGTCTTCGCCCCCAATTAAACTATATTGCCGGGATCCCTAGTGCATACCAGATGAGAATACAGTAAAAATACCAGATGAGAATAACTTTTAATTATAGAGAGTGTTTTCAATCAGTTCGCATCACCAAACCTAGTCGACGTGGATGGAAAAAGTGTTCTGTCTGGAAAGGCAGGAAACCTATATAAAGTCCCATGAAAAAGCTCGAAAATGACGGACACCTATGCAGATTCGCATTTTCAAGTTCATCGCTTTCCGTTAGGCTCCGCGGTAGTTTCCTGCATAGCCCACTCCTCCTTCCTGCATAGCCCACTTATTCGCCTCCACATGAATGGAGGCGAATAAACAAGTCCTGCATTTAAGTACGATCTGTCATCAAGGCAGCCATCAATCAAGATTGACTTTGAACTAAAACTCAGTTGAAACATAATTTATCCAAGGAGATCGAACCGGTTTGCATGCTACCGTAAACTAATGCCTCGTACGATCCCTCTCTTCGCCATCAATCAAGAACTTATTTTATCTAAAATATACTGTATAGTAGTATATGGACATTAAAATGTGCGGTGTTATGAATTAAACGCTTGTGGGGTTCTAACATGGCTATTCAAGTATAGTAACTCTAAAAAAAACCTGTAACAACCGAACCGTTCTGATGATTAAAATTACAAAGACGAAATGTTGCAGTAATTCCTAATATAGAGTATCAGGATTTGAATGTAATTGCATCTTGTTACATTTACAATCTTTGATAAGGCCGACAAACTGTTTTACTGAACAGTTGGTCTATATAGCGGGCCTACTGTATATGTCTTACATAAGACTTTCGTTATTTCAGGATTTCCAAGCTGGTATAAAAGAAGTAGTGAATTGTTCCCAAGCCGATCACAAAATCATTGGATTTCGAATATATGCATGCATGTATGTTGGCGTTATCAATTATAACGCCCCAACAGTTCAAATATTATTATAATTCAGCCACTGGGACACTAGGCGACAAGATGAATTATCCTGGTAAACGTCTCCCAAGCACTCTAGCTATCGCTGCAATTTTGTTATATCCATCGTGACGAAATCGTGGAAGTATATATAGCACCAGAGGCAGAGTTAAATCCATCCTCTTTTAAGGCTCGTTTACACTGCGACTTCTAGTCGGATTTTCCTAGAGTAGATGAGTTATGAATATAACATATAATAATGAAGCATAATATACAATAATGTATACCTTATCTGAACATTCGTAACTCTTCCACTCGTTCCCATTCATCCGAAGAAGAAAATCGCAGCAAAAATTGTAAGTGTATAAAGCGGCCTATATAGTAGTAATTTCCTTCACCTTAATTTAGTCCTTGCATGCGAAAGCTGTGGCTTAGAGGCACCTTTCCCACGGCAACGAACGAATTACAAACCTTACTCAAATTTGCAAGATTTTATGCGAAACAAGACGAATTTGGGCTCAACGAACAATACAAATTCCCGTTTGACAAAATAAAACTGGGTGATTTTGTGTATTACGGTTCCGGATTCATCCGGTCTCAGATGTTTTCTTCAGAATTAACTTGGAGCGGTTAAATCATTTTGAGAATCAGATTTTCGTTGCCCGGCAGGAAGGACTATAAAAAATTTGGCCATTACAGGCATTATTCGATTCATATAGAATACGGCTTCATATACAATTGCATGCTTTCAAAATTAAGGAAATCATTATGCGCTTCTTGAAGTAGTGCTCTATTTCAGCGCTTTGCCATTCGGAGGGTGCTAACATTCTCCACTTTATGAATCCGAGGACTTTTAAAAATTCTATATTTTTTCAATCTATATTTGAAGAATATAGTCCATATACAGCAGGCAAAAATTGGGAATGGCCCGCGTATGCGAGTGTTAAAAGATCAACTATGGGACATTTAATAATACATGAAGATGAGAGTTGAAAAAGAAAGACGCAAGTTAATAACAGAATAATTGCTTTATAACTGTAAGGCTACAAATATAAACTGACTTTCATTGAAATATTACATTTCTTTTCGTATTATTTGGGGAGATTTCTGAAATTTGAAACGGTTCCAGAGGACAGGCTTGTTTAACTGTTTTCAAAATAAATCCTAACGAAATTAAAGGAGATTTCTTACCTTAGTGTATTTAGCTGCAACACCTCTATATCGGACTGCCTCAGTCAATTTAAATCTCGTTAGTAACTTGTTAAATATAATGGAAAGCTTCGTAAACGAGTGAACGTGTATATACCGAACGAAATCCAAATGTAGAGTGTTCCTGGCGACTCCGCGGCCTATCCCTTGTGGCTAACGGCTCTCTTCGTGCAGTCTTAAATAACACCCTTTTCAATCATGAAAGGTTACACACCAGCTGCGATGCACTAGCGTAATTTACTGTCATTAACAAATCAAGTTTGTAGGTGTAGGCTTTTGATATGTTATTTTGATAAGAAATTCCTCTTCAATATTTCACACTTTAAGTTTAACTATATATATACTGCAAGTTAAATATTTTTATAAGTTACACTTCAGTAATAAAATCTTCATCGGCAAAACGCGTATGCCGAAATTAAGCATAATGCGCTTTCGAGTTTGTTAAGAGCTTTCATATCTTTTCTGTGGCTTTATTGTTTAATTTTTGATAGCGTTTCCCTCTGCTCTATGAGAGGCACAAAAATGAAGAACTGATTGGAGGATGCCGTGCAAACAATACATTTTGTGGCGAAAAGGCAAAGCAAATTTCCACCTGCTGATCACTAAAATTTCGCTATAATTTCTTGTCTTACTGATATATACTGCATGTATATTCTGTAAAAATCATAGTTTTGCCTAACATCTGATCTGTTTTGTGGAAGCACCGTGATTATTTACTTCGCAAACTGAGCTTTCGATCATTAAGCCAGCTAGAATTTCATTAACAGCAACAATGCGTATCGAGGTTAAATCTTTTCTATATTAATAATATTTGCGAAAATAAAAATCTGGGTTTACGACTTACGTATAAATATATTGAATACTTTGCGATATAATTATAATTGAGTTTTTCCACGAATCCAAACTATACAAGTCGAAAAGCAGGGGATTTAGTACAATATAACAGAATCTCATTTTAGAGAGCCTTTAGGCTTAGCCTATAATTTTCAATGGGAAATTTCGTATTTGCTTGACAAGTCTTAATATAATATGCATATTTAAAAAGCAAATCTTCGCTATATCTTCAACCAAAACAAGACAAGTCAGTAGACATTGTATTTATGGATAAATTTCTAAACACGAGTACTCTTACATAGACTTGCTGCGACTCGATTCCGCCGATTGTAACACGAGCCGTGAAACGAGTGAGGGAATAAAACGAATGGGCTTATTGTAACTTGTCTTGCATTGTAACGAGTGAAACGGAAAACGAGTGAGCGAAAAAAACGAATGGTTAACGAATGGCCGAACTTTAAGAAATTTGATTTCAACTTAAATAATACGATCCAACTTGTAACAAGTATTAACTCTTAACACTCTCTGCACTAGCTCGTTATACAGAACGCCCATGCATGCATGCAAATTGTCCTGAATTTTCAAAACAATTACACCTCATGAAGTAACAATAATTGTCCTTCTGCAAAGCAAATAAACAATATATACTCTATAAATGTATATAAATTTGATTCACAAATTCTTAGTTTTGCCTTTTGCCTTTTGGACATTTGAACATTCTCATTAAAGATAAACGATTTACTCGATAACATGCATAACTTAGCTTACTATACTATACTGAAGGGTACAATTTCAAAGAAAATACAACCAAAAAGTGAAAAAACATCCAAGATTTCGCTACAACAAATGAATTAGATTACAGATCCCTCAGGCAAAGACTCATATTGGCGGTCTCACATAATATGCAAAACGCGCAATAACAGGCATGTACGTACGTGTCATTTTGGTTTTCCACGCGCTGTCGAAGTATTAAAAGGTGAAAGGGGTTTAGTGGTCTAAGGTATTAAATCTTTTTGCGGTATTGTCATAAATAAATCACTACTGCTCTAAACACCGCCGAGCACAATGATAAATTATATACAATACCGCAGTAAGATGCACTCAAGATGGCTGCTATAGAACTGATCACAACTCTGATTGGCGCGTCATTATGCCTAACGCATACAGGGAGTATACTATATGCTATCCTAGCCAAAAGCTTCATTTCACCCTTTCTTATCTATTAGAAAAAAGTTATTCCATTTATTATAAAAAATCTTTGAAACCCCTTTCTACGACAAGTTTCATCTGAAGTCTTATTTGCTCGCCTGTATTCTAGGCAACTTTGCTAATTTTTACATGACAAGTATATACATGCACTTGTTCAAAAGCTAGTGCTAGCTTTTGAACCAGTGCTCTTGCCATAGAAAACATTCGCAAAGTACAAATTTTGTATAAAATGTTATGTAACAAAGAAAATTTGGCAAAGTAATTTGAGCACTATAGCATGCAGTTGGTCAGCGATGCATGTATTGTTGTAATAGCTAATAATACAGTATATATATATAGCTCGCGCGTGGCGGACAGAAAACTAAAAACTTGTCGTAGAAAATTTGTTGTACGTATACACGTGAAATTTGAAAATAAAACTTGCCACATGAAAAGTTGTCATAGAAAGTTACTTGTCTGTGTATAAGCAGCTTTAATATACCCTGTAAATCTGAGTCATACAACGGTAGCTAGAGCTCACAGAACTCACGATCCAAAAAGTATGCATGATTAATTTCGTGTTCATGTAGTCGACAACTTTAATGAACTATTAATAATAATTTTGAAAAAAACTGTATATAGTGCGGCACATCGATCATTCACTCTATGCAATAAATCTAAATATCTAAAAGGCTGACGAGATCAGTACAAGCAGTTCAAGAATCAAGAAACATTTAAATTATTAAAACTTTCTTCAGTGATGCATTACACATCTCCCGATTATCACGGGTTATTGTAAAAGCTCGTGCTTCACTTACTCAAACTCGCGACGAAAAATGAGTGTGGATTAAAAACGCGCGGTTTGACACCCACATAAATCGATCAATTTGTTTAGTATACACTCCGAATCATCTAGTTTCGAGACAGCGAAATGCATTAACTATAGATAAACAATCACATATTGTTATGACTGCATTTCGAAGAAAAAGCTGATACTTTATCTGAGATTCATTCATGCACAGAATCACTTTTAAGGAGCCGCTGTTTTATAGTTCCATATTTATACACAATGAATCTCGATTCTCCTATATATTCGACAGCACTAAGGAGTATAAGATACATGGTCATGGAGAATGTTGAGCCCGGGTTAACCGAATTCGCTGAAATGGTATCACACTCATTACCGGCAGGGCAAGTTTCAGCCCGCGCGTATTTTAAATCGGGCCGCAGCCCGAAAATGAGAAAGTTGATTACGTCCAATTACTTCACTTCTAGAAGCTTCATGTGGTTGCATATACAGATGGAACAAACGAAAATAAATACATTTCAAGCGATTTGAAAGATTGTATTTTTCAGTCCGGACTGAAGCTCATGCAAAAACTCTCGGCGCACGCATGAACGAGTCTCGCGTTCGAGATCGTTGGGCCGTCGACCCTAAATTTCCCCTCATCCACCAAAATATATAAACTGGTACGAAATGCAGTTTGAGCTAGAACATTGGTTTAGCGTCATCTATCTAAATATACTTCCAAAAGCTACGGAAAATATCCCAGATAATTGTCCCTAAATTTACTGATGGGTAATGTCGATGAAGCATCTGACTCCAAATACATAGTATAAATTATATTTTGCCGCTTCTATACTTTGCCGTTATAATAACGACTGCTATACAGTATATTAAAGACAACGTATTCAATGCAAATGACAATGAATTATTATAAGGTTCATACTCGTGCATAACCTTCAACAAAACAATTAATGTACACATTTGGGTTGTGTTTTAAGACAAAAAACTGTTGTGGGTGTTCACGGGAAAATTTGAACCACTCCATAATTTGGTTTTGTAGACTTTCCAGAAAATTTCCACGCTTATTCTGGGAAATTTCCACGTTTATTCTGGGAAGTTGTATTTCCCAGAAATACTTTGGAAGTTGAATTTCCGAACTTTTTTAGGAAATATATATAAAATTCCAACAGTATAGAAGTGTTTGAAATTTCCCAGTGTTTTATTTGAACGCGTGTAGACCGACGGGTCTTTCGTGTTTTCGGATATAAAAATCCCCGAATTTATCTCGAATTTTTTTGAATTTTTAGGTTTTTCGCATTTCTTTGTATTGAATGCAGGATGGATTTTCCATTTTTTTAAATAAAAAGTAGAATAAGTTCCATGCATTTAAGCTACAGTCTCGAGCGATATGCCCCGGCCTCAGAAGTGGTTGCATGTTATCATGCAGTTCCATGTGTTTTGTTACATTTATTGAACGTCACTACTAAAGCTGGTCGAAAAAACAGAACTGTAAATAGAACAAAACCAAATTAGCATCAAACACAACAAACTTAACTGGGCATTGAGTATTTCAGTAGATCCCACGGCTTCGATTCACACTTCCCGGAGGAATTCAGTCCAGCGACCATAATCTCGCAATATATGACGGGGAATTTCTGAGTCGATTATTAATATCTCCTTAGGCCAAACTTGGAAAATCTTCTTCCGTTAAGGCATGGGAACGACACATCGGACACGTTCTTTCAGCTTGTATCCACTCATTCACACACTACAAAATATAAATATTGTACTGTAGATCACCCTAGGAAAACATCTCTACCGAGGTCGCTACTCTAGTGATAATTAAAGTAAAGTAAACTGATGCTTTCGTAGATCACACGTGCTGTCAAACTAAACAATCATGAAGAAGAGAGAGCTCGCTGATCATTAGAACTCGCCGATCATTACCACAAACAATCCCTACCATGTAACCATGCATTACACACCTCCAGTCACTGATCTATATATGTACGATATGTACTCATAAATCATAACTGACGACTGGGTACGAGTCAGATACATGAAAAAAACCCCGAATCACCATGATTTAAGTAGAGATGGCGGGAATAATCTTACACAAGAGTACCTTATTTACTCGTTTAAAGATACGTTTACACGCTGCGATTAATCGTGTACGATTCGTTTTCTGGCGTATGTCATTGAGTAAACACGCGTAAGCTGGCTACATTTGAAATCTCTTTTAACGAAACGGCAATGAATTATGGCGCCAGCACTCATTTTAATACGCCAGAATACGAATCGTACACGCTTAATCGTAGCGTGTAAACGTAGCTTAAGCGCTGCCAATGAGGTAAGTGCCACACTTACTCACAACAATGCGGCGCTTAATTGAAGCACAGTCAGACAGAATGGTTTGTGAACAACTACACACGTAAAAATCTCACAACTTGTCAACAAGATGTGTTCGCAACAGGCTTGTAGCAAGCTTGTCAACGAGTTGTAACAATGTTGTTATTTTATCAAGTTGCTACAAGGTTGTCACTCACAACTTTGTTGACAAATTGTTGAATTGCAGGATGATAACAAGTTGTTGGAACAACTTGTAACAAGTCTGTTGAGTTCAACAACCTTGTAGCAAGTTGTCAACAAGCCGTTACTGGGAACAAGCAGTGCGAACACATCCTGTTGATAAGTTGTTGGAACAGCATTGCTACAAGTCTGCTGCAGGTTTGTTACAACTTGTGCGTTTTTACATGTGTACATGTACATATGAATCTTCAAGCAGCCTCACGAATTTATTCTAACTCCTGCACTATATATATAACGCTTTTAAATCAGTATACATTTCTCATTCAATTATCTTTCCAGAACTTGGAAATGCATGCAGTTCCGTTGTCAAGGCACTAATACATTCCATCTCATTGTGTATGATTACTTTTAAATGTATGAACCGCAACAAACCTTCCCGTGAAATGCATGTCCACATTCTAGGACCGTCTTGTTTTCCATCTCTTCGCGACATATGCTGCAAATTTGTGCCGCTGACTTTTCAGTCTGAAAATTAAGAAACCTAAAAGTTTACTTTGAATGAACCTTATATATAAAGATTAGTATAAAGATTGAAATTGGACTAGTAGAAAATGAATACAGGCAGCACTTGATTTGCAGGTTAATGGATTAATGATGTCACGAGGCGGGATGCCGTGTAAAGGCCTAGTGGATTTCCCAACTCTGCAGAACTCAATAGAGTTTATTTATTTCGCAAGAGAATCTACTGCTTTGTTTTGAACAACTATGCTCTCTGTCGATAGCGAAGATACCCATTTCCGGAAAGAACGTCACTTTGACTATACATGCAGCCTCGTTTTCGTATGTGTGACATTGGTTAAAGCCCAATGTTGAAATGTCGACAACCAGGCTCTATAGCCAAAGTGATGTACTTTCCGGAAGCGCAATTCATGCCTGACGGACGTCAAGGACTGCGATGTTATTCATATTCAGGCATGTGCTCCTAGCTGCACATTGTCAGTTAATAATTGTACATTTAAGGAACAAGACGGCATTTCTTTTAATAGAAATTATTACATACATTATCTGTATTCTCAGGAACAATAATTTCTCCCACGCGTTTCACGATTTCTTCGATTTTCTTCTTTCTAAACCCTTGATCACCAAAAGTTGTCTTTGCCAGTTTCAAGAGCACCATGAGTTCGTTCCTAAAATATTTAGAATCCCATTGCTATTTGAATAGCAAGTTATCGTTGTAGTTGATGATAACTCACTACAACTGCGTTATTGTCTAACAGCAGATACAACTTTTCAGTACAGTATAGAGGTGTGCATCGGATCGGATTGGACGTTTATTTATAATCCGACAATTGCCTAATGTTTAAAATCCGATCCGATCCGAAATTGTCTAATCCGATCCGAGTTTTGATAAAGAATTCCAATCCAATCCGATCCGAAGAATTCTTTAATAAAATAAATTTCTCATTCAAGTTGAAATATTTAACGAAATAAATATAAAAGCAAGAAATACATCTCAAGAAGCAGACAAAGTGACGTCCAATTGAAGTATCAAACGAATAATGCAGCGACAACCGCGATAATGCTTTGATAAATGCATGGATAATTAATTCTTGCGATAATGCGTGGATAATTCATTCATTTTATTTCGGATATCGAAGTCCGATCCGAACCGACTACGAAACAACTTTATCAATCCGATCCGATATGAATATTTTTGTTCCGAAATCCGAATGAATCGGATTCGGATTTGCACACCTCTAGTACAGTACCTTAATGCTATATGAATCAGTGTACGTGTCATATCACGATACGGGAGGGTTTTAAGCTTAATATTAACTTAACAATCGTTTAACCCCGTGGCACAATCCCAGAGCAATCATGTTCAACACAATACCTATCGACTCGTCAGCTGACTAATATGGATTGTAATAACATAGATGGTGGACGATTGGTTCGCACGGGCAGTAGATAAAAATTAAGATGGGTTGAAATGTTGCAATCTGGGGAAAATGCCAAAATCCCATCCTTTTAAAACACTATAGACCCGAACACCACAGATTCGATTCCTGCTGGATGATCTATAGCTAGTTGCATTTTTCGCAACTGCTCCTGGTTGTACCGGGTGGCCCAAAAAAAAGTACTCCTGTTTGATTCGTAATAACTTCTAAACAAGTAAAGTTTTTAAAGAGAAATAACTTGCATTAAATAGAGGAAGGACTAACTTAGATTTTGATATATTACAGTTGTATTTAACTTAAAAATTCACGGATATATTAATGTTAAAAATGGGGAGCATATTTTGGAATGTGTCTAAAATTAGCGAAAATCGGCATATCAAATATTAACTCCAGCGTTTGTTTGCTTAATGACATATTAGGCTAACTTGTATTTCAGCGAATTATCGTTAAGGTTTGTAAGGGATATGGCGTAGATTTAGACATCTTACATGTAAGTCTTAGCTCATTGTTTCCTGAAATATGAACGTTCGAAATTATGCAAGTATTTAATATTAGGTCTTTGCAAACTTAAATGTACATGAAAGACTGACCATGGAAGGCAGGCGCTTAAATTTTTCGTATTCTTAAATAGCCTAATTTTTTATGTTTTTAATGGGTTCAAACAGACTGAGTAGATTATTTCTCGGTTAGAGCAGGATGAATATTCTTTATTGAAGGAAATAATATTGCTTTTTGCAAATACACATCACCGTATCAACGCTACTATTTTGTTACGTTTTGTTCCAAAAATGTTGCATGTCTCTGGGGAGTTGCTTAATTGTTATGTCTTATGGAGTTGTATGGTTTGATTGTGTTTCATATAATTCTCAGTTTACTCCATGAACTTGCCAAGATTAAGAAACGGCAAAAGAGTTTGGGTGTTCTTAACAAGATTTCAAACGTTGCAGAAGTTAGAAGAGCTTCACAATTCCGTTGTGACAGCATGCCCTAATTCAGAACTACGGACGATCCAATGACGATCCTTCGCGATGCAGTGGTCTCATGAAATAAGGAAACGTATTCGTGCTAGGAACACACGCGAATTTCGGACGAATGAATCTTGCTTGTATTTTGTAGATATAATAATACTTTGTTTCATAATAAACAATTTGTCAAGTGTCATTTATTTACTGGTAATAGTGCATGTTTCAGTCGGGCAAATCTTGATTAATATTTGATACGCCGATTTTTGCATATTTCAGACACATCCAGAAATATCCTCCCGAATTTAAAGATTAATATCTCCGTGAATTTTTAAGTGAAATACAACTGTAATATATCAAAGTCTAAGTTAGTCCTTCCTCTATTTGATGCAAGTTATTTCTCTTTAAAAGCTATACTTGTTTAGATGTTATTACGAATCAAACAGGAGTACTTTTTTTTGGGCCACCCGGTAGGTCTAATTAAAGTATAAAATTCACACTCGAAATTTTCATCTACAAAACCTTTCTACAATTTATTAGATCCATTTAGTTCGACCCCCTTCCTTAGGGGTCACATTTTTTTAAATAATGGGGGGGGGGAGTACAGAAAAGGAGTGGGTTGGTTTAAAAGAACGGGTTTGAGCAAGACGTTTTTTCAAAGTGCAGAAAAATCAAGACTATATTTCAGGCCTTTCCAGAGGATATTTTGGGTACGGTGATGTCACAGAGTCTCAAAAATTTTGGCGCCTTTTTTGGCATATATAGATTGCGCATGATAAGACTTAATCACTGAATTCCGATCCATTGGCAAGCGTTAACCTGTAAAATTTACTCACTGAAATAGTTGTCATAAGAAGGGGAAGGTTGGGAAAAGGGAGGACATTGGAAAGAAGGGAGGTCGAAAGTTTTAAAAAAGGGTGACACATTACTTAATCACGTATAAGATACGAATTACCTTGTTCTTGACGGGAATTTCTCTGTCAGCTGATTCATCAGAATATCGAAAGACGATAAATTTTTCTTCGCTTTATCTTTTTCTTGCCTCGTACTAATTTTGGTATGATCCTTAGAGCGTGAATTGAGATGTGATAAACCTGAGATAGGTCCGCATGTAAAACTTGGAGGGTTTGTTTTCAAACCAGGTGCAGGAATATTCTGCCCAAAAGGCTGTGTATATGTCTGAAGAATTGACATATCAATAACTGCTGGGTCGAATAAAGGATGAGCAAAACATCCCTCTGTACCATTTGACAATGTAGAACCCACGTCGAGCTTAGTAAGCACCGAGTCAACAGAAGTATTAGGATTACATGGTGTTTGGTGGATAGAATTAGCAGAGGGAACATTGATCTTCTCCGAAATAAATGTTTCTGTTGTTGTCGTTGTTTTTGTCGTGCTGGTAAAGCTTTGGGATGATTCAATACTGGTTGTAACCTGTTTACTTGGTTTGACCTGTTTGGTTGGTTCTTTGACAGGCGGAACACTTGAGAAATGTCTAGCAGTGTTCAACGAGTCGGAATTAACCTCGGGCGTGGTAGGAGTAACTGTATCATGACTTTCAGGTGTTTCAACCTCAGCAGTAATACAACTTTTTTGCGGGACTTCAGCATTGACAGAACTTTTTTGTGCTACTTTTTGAGGCTTGGAAGGCAAACCTGAGTGTACGTTTGAATGTTGACTGTCTGAATACTCCGATTTCCAACTCTCTGGCATAAGTGGTGGGATTACCGTTTCTTTTTTCTGTGGATATTTCTTATCGGCCGAACAAAAACCATTATTTATACCTAAAATTGTATCATCAAGACTTTGCGATCGCTTTACATTTACTTTCTTGTCAGAAGATTGAGGTTTGTATGGATGTGAGGTCGATTTTGCCCCTTTCGTTTTCTTCTGTACAACAGTCCAGTTTTGATCATCATCACCATCTAAAGCATTGATGCTATCTAAGCTGTCCATCTTTTTCTCCAAAGACGTATTTTTCTCTGACGACATGGTGGAGGCTGAATGATTCACTTCTTTTACTCTTGTTTCCTTCTCCCTGAAATTCATTCAAGTAACATTAACTCAAAATCTGGGCATAGTAGACAACATTTTTTATTACATAAAATATATGTATATGCCTTTCCTTTTCATACCTGTACTCATTGAGTTCACATATCAGTTCACATATCCCTACCTCCACTCTAAAAGAAAAAAAATTAGAACGACTGCAGTTTCATATGATTCTAAAATCGAAATTCTCTAATACCAAATACTTCTCATTTATTTTAGCAGTTAACTCTTTCCTTAGTTGTTTTCAGTTAATTAATTAAGCAGGTACAGGTACGATTCCTGCTTCTGGTGGGGTATACCATCAATCGACTCCCTTCCAGAGGTATGGTGCACTTTCATTGACCGAGTACTACAGTGCAAGAACTGGGAATAGAGCCCCAAACGAAAACTTTCAAAGTCACAGATACAGGGTCCCCACCTTTTAGTGAGTATGAAATTCAAGGACTTTTCCAGGACTTTCAAGGACCTTTTTCAGTATATTCAAGGACCTGGCAACTGGAAAAATCTTTGAAAATCATCTAACTTTTATCCTTAAACTTAAGGAGAGGAATGCAATTAGAAAAAAATGACATCGAAACAACTTTTGGACAATTGTTATACATAATTTTAATTGAAATTGGAGAAAATAAACATTTGGGCAATAATCCTTGGGCTGGTAATAACTCTTCAATTATTTCCAGCCTATTGAAAAAAAATTGCAGGACTTTCAAGGACCTTATCAGTTTCCAAGGACTTTCCAGGCCTGGGTTTTTTTTTTAAACAAATTCAAGGACTTTCCAGGATTTTCAAGGACCGTGGGGACCCTGCAGATAAGACTAAGCGATAAGTGAACTTGAAAACAACCACCTGATCTTTATCTAAATACTCCAATAGCTGCTGTGGGTAATGTGAGAAATGGTTGAAAAAATATTTAAAGCATGCACTGTATGAAGCACCGAGACAAACGAATTCAAATATTAAACACGATATATATCCTATCTATTCATCATCCTGAAAAAACTTTGCAGTTTTCTGCCAACTTTTAAGAGAAACTTTGACTTTTGTATGAAACAGTGAATAAAACACCTCTACTGTATGTACACTGTAATATCAATTTCGAGTGCGAAAATAAATATTTGCTGTTTGTAAACCTGCATGGGGTTTAGCTATAAGTGGCCTAAACCTCGAGGCACTAATCGAGGATGACCTTTATCGTTCTTACCAGCGTTAGTACAATAAATGAAAACATCGATGTATGACTGGTTAAGGTTACAAGGGTTGCATTTATGAGTGGGGTAGGCTTTACGTTACTCATAAATTGTAAGAACGTTAACATACGCTTATCTTTACCTGTCCTTGTCAAGTTTACTTTGACGTAATTCACCTTCCAACATTGCTGCTTTAGATACAGCACTACAAATTTGAAAATAAAGCAAACAATTCAATATCATCTGGCAGCATGTTGCTGCAGAAATGATAACTTATCTCTTTCATTTCATTGCAAAAGTTTAAAACCATATATATCTTGTACCATGCTTTGTCCATGATAACTTGTTCCAGTTGTTCTTTCAAAGTAATCAAATCTGTCTGTTTTCTACGAGAATTATGTTGGAGGTTAAAATAATAATAGAATAGAACTGTTTTTAGATCTGCTCCGATCGGTTCATTACCGTAATCGATAAATCGTCATCAACAATCGATTAAATCGTATTGCATAAACTTAGACACGTCCACATGCAGAATGGGCGGATTTACTGGGGGTTGAACCCCAGAATCTCTCTAATCCCCTAGAATATCTCTAATCCCTCGTTCAACCCCACCAACCTTCACCCCTCCTATTTTGAAAGTATTTAACCCTAACGCAAAACCCCTGTCGAAGCTCGCTCAGTGGTGCCGCTTGCACCTGACTAGAAATTTTTCCACCCCTCCTTTAAAAAAATGAAAATCCGCCCTTGACATGCAGCGGTTAATGTTACTTCCAAGAAGGGAGCACGTGTTATAGTTTTTACTTGATGGCTACAGGCAAGTTAGTAGTAGGCTAGTAGCAGAGAAATAAAAAACAAGGGCGCGTTTGTCATTTGATCATATTGATATGCAATACCATCTCCTTAATTGTAATTTTTTCAATTGGGAAAGAATATTATAAGAAGTATGCACGACTTGATTTGATTATCGTTAAGAATAATCGATTGTCAAAAAACATAAAACATTGATTATCGTATAAATATATGTAATTCAGTCCACAGTGATACCTTTCATTGTCCTTCAACAGCATATCGTACTTGTTTGACAAACCTTCGACAACATTCCATGCCCTGTAAAATATCAGCAAAGCTTAATACTACCCTCCCAACACAACATATAATGTTATACTGTACCTCCGATGAAATACGCACTTAGCTTGCTTCAAAATAAAACACGCTATAGTTTGAAAAACTTAACTCTAATCCCCTCCCGAAAAATGTAGGGACTCCTTCTCGTGATCTGATCATAACCTTTCAGATGGCATCTGCCTATGCCAACAGACTGTCTCTTATGCGTAGGGACTTGGGATATATAGAAATTATATTGTGATTCTCCTAGTACACACACACACACACAAAGCACTCTTCTCAGATATATTGAAATGAAATTGTTATCGAAAACAGAATACAGGGTGTATTAAAAAAAGTAAGACAATTTTGAAATTGCTCTCAATTCCACAATTCTGTTCATGAAATGTAATTTTTGATATGTATGGATTGCTTGAGTTCTTACATTATGGAAAATATAAAAAATTTTGAAAATAGTAAATTTTGCTATCCAGGGGGGTGGTCAACTTTTGCTCCCCTAAAAGTGGCTTGCATGCGCACGGAAATGACAAACGGTATTCTTTATTTGAGTTCATGTATGAAAAGTTATTAAAAGCTATTTGTTGTATTTATGATAAAATTTCGGCAGGATTTTACCGAGTACAAATCCTCCGAAAAGCCTATGAAAACGTAACATTTTTCTCCGTTGGTTCTGTTCTTGCTTCATTATGAATTCACAAATTACATTTGCATTTTGATTTTAAATGAGTCATGTCAATTATGTATCTTAATTCTTTAAGTAAATAAAATTTAAAACTCGCGCATGTTTTTAAATACTTTTGAATAATGACATTTATTTAACATCTGGAGTATAAAACAAAGGTAAATTTTACGGCAAAAAAGAAACGAATTGTCTTAGTCTTCAACGTGTCCTCCATTTCGTTCTGTGCAAACTTGCGCACGTCTAACCATGTCAAAAACAACACGGCGTATCATTGCTCGATCTTGTCTGAGTACATCTCTTCGCGGATTCGTCGCTCAAGTTCTGCAAGATTTTCTGGTGGCGTTAGGAAAACCTTGCTCTTCAGATAACCCCAAAGAAAAAAGTCAAGCGGAGTAAGTTGTTCGCCTCGTGGTTGGTATTCTCGAATGTTTCGGGTGTTGACCGAAGCATTCAGTGCAAACCCTGATTCGTCGCCGATGAGTAAATCGTCAAGAAAACTGTCGTTCCGATCACGTAGCCACTTGCAAAACTGTAGTCGACGCAGATGATTACGTTGATGAAGTTGGTGCCGTTTAATCATTTGATAAGGATGAAATCTCAAATCTAAACGTGTTATCCGGTTGAAGGTTGCCGAAGACAAACCAAGTCTGTTTCGACGATAACTTAACCGCGGCCTTTCACCATTTAAACGCTCTCCGTTGGCTTCTTCAATAGCATTGCGTACAGCTTCAATGTTTTCAGCACTTCTCGCTGTTTTTGGACGACCCGAATTACCCTTATTGTTCAAGTTACAACTCGTCCCGTTACCACGATACTTCCTAACATTGTAATAAATATTCGCACGTGAAGGGCATCGTACATCTGGATATTCGTTCGTGAAACTTTGGCGAACCAAGTTTATGTTGTTGCTACGGAGGAATTCTGATACCATAAAAGATCTGCTGCGGGGTAAATTGTGGCATCGCCATTTCAAAGTGTACGGGGTATTATACGAGCAATTGCGTTTCAGCACAAAGAACTCGAAAGCACAAATTCCATGGAACTCTCATGGGAGTAAAAATGAATTCATAATGAAGCAAGAACAGCACCAACGGAGAAAAATGTAACGTTTTCATAGGCTTTTCGGGGGATTTGTACTCGGTAAAATCCTGCCGAAATTTTATCATAAATGCAACAAATAGCGAACTTTTCATACATGAACTCAAATAAAGAATACCGTTTGTCATTTCCGTGCGCAAGCCACTTTTAGGGGAGCAAAAGTTGACCACCCCCCTGGATAGCAAAATTTACTATTTTCAAAATTTTTTATATTTTCCATAATTTAAGAACTCAAGCAATCCATACATATAAAAAATTACATTTCATGAACAGAATTGTGGAATTGAGAGCAATTTCAAAATTGTCTTACTTTTTTGATACATGCACCCTGTATACGCGCATTCTTTTCAGAAATGGAAAAATGTTCACATGCAATAAAGCTATACTCAATGAATTTAGAAAACTATATTATATGGACCCTAAATATCAATCTGTAGGGTCACCTTTATATGCATGAACCGATCAAAGATCAGTTTTGGAAGGGTTGCTAAATATTTCAAGGTTATATTTTCTATGGTTTGCTAACTCGTCTAACCCCACGGTTATTACACATGCAGTTAGCTTGCACCTTATTCCGAATAGTTTTTTTTTCTTCAATTACAATTATATTATAATTATGTATTATATATATATATATATATATATATATATATATATATATATATATATATATATATATATATATATATATATATATATACTATAGAACGCAAATGTGGTGCTGCATCCGTTCCGCACGTTGTAACCAATAATCTATTGGCGTTGTAATGCCATTGTATGCAATATAGTATTGGGTTGCAGGGCTACAAATTACTGTCGGACATCGGACAATGTCCGACTAAATTTGCAATAAAATTTACGAGGCATTCTAGCATTTTATTTAACGTTGTGCCGGAATGGATATACATACTTGTCTCGTGACTTATATATATCTTGTGACGTATATATGTCCGACCAAATTTAGTGGTGTTGGTTTTTGTCCGACCAAATTCAAGTTATGTCCGACCAAAATTAAAAGTGATCGAACAAATGTCCTGTCAAGTCAAATATTTGTTTGCAGCCCTGCAACACTGTGGTATGGTATCATGGAAACAACATTGTTTTAGGGGGGGGCGAATAGGATGTCTCAATAATTTTTGTTCCTGATTGTAGGCCTCTTTGCATGAAACAAATAAGTCCCTTGAAGCCCCCGCGGTGCAAAACAGAGAATTTACCGTTACACATGCTTAATAATTGTTAAATACTTGAGCAATGCATGGCATGTACCTTTCTTTCTCGGACTCAGATTCGTTAAATTTACTGAATAGCGAAGTCACCATCGTTCGTTCACTGAAAGATGACAAATTAATATACAGTGTACACTACTCAAAATGTGTATCATTAATATAAACCTGATCAACTAATACACGTCTAAACAAGTATAAACAGTAGGGCATTTTTTAAACCATTACAGCTATTAGGGCAAAGTCTTAATGAGGGTCATTCCCCATACAGGTCATTCCCCATACAGGTAATTCCGCAGTTTTGCATTGCGCACTTTTACTGCGCATATCTTAGAACTTATAATTTCATTCATTATACGTATCGTTTAAAAAAAATCATTTTATTACAATTTTATGTTACTTCAAAACATCTTTGGTTACATTCGTGCAAAGAATTACGTTACTATCGATGTTTTCGAAAAAGGCATACAAAAGTGTAGCTAGGGTTCTCTGTGTCTGTAGTATATTTATTTACTTGTATTTCACGTTTTAATGCCACAACTCCCTAAAAAGATCGGTGACCCCCGTTTTTTAACTGATAATTTTTTTCTTTAAAGTATTTTACATTTCATATCCGAAATTAAAAGAAAAATCATTTCTGGATCATGAAAAAAATCGCAATAACGTCAATAAATATCGGGCTGTTGTAATTTTGCTGTTACTTGTAATGAGCGTCAAGATGGCGCCATATTGGGGTAAAGGTGGTATATTGTGATTGTCATATCGAGTTCGGTGACCCCAACTTTTTTGTGTGATTTTACTTTAAGTATATCATAAACTCCATGTCTGGGAAGTTTCAGCACATTCTCATTTCGGGAACAATTACTGCGGAATTACCTTAAGTGTTAATTAAGGCCATTCTGTGTCGACCTTTGTAAGATGGGATGTCGCGAGAATATGAGAGAATATGAGCAGGCAGATGCAGCTTTCTCAAATGATAAAAATGGAGGTTATGTTTTCATTCGCGTTTCTATGTGTTAAGATATACTAGTATATACAGTATATATGAACATTTATGATAATTGTTGACATTTATTGATAATTGGCACATGACCATGATACGTAATGACACTCTTGAAAAACGTTCGTTGTTCGTTGTACTTTTAGTAAAAGGCATGTTTGTGAATACGAAGCTTCTTTAAAGTGCTTTTTTCTGCAAGTATGTGTGTCTGTCTGTCGATAACTCAAAAACTATCAACCGTATTAATATGAAAACAGCTGTGGGACTAATGGACAAATTGGTTAAATTTTGGTTAAATTTGGATGAAAATTGTATGCGAAATTAGCAAACGTTTGTCTTGTTTTGCCGGCCAGAGTAACTGATTGCGTAGTAATTATCCCATGATTGCATAATTTATGCATGGGTACATAACTTAATTCGCTGGCGGAGGAATGGAGTATCCGAGTGCCCTCTAGTTATATAATTAATAAATGCTCCGTTAGGTTTCAGTATCGTGTATCCATGCAAGTTTTTTGTCATCGCATTCGCAGCTTAGTCCACAATGTGACCACGAGGGACATAGTTGTGACGTCACCGCTTAGAACTTGGACACAGAGTAGAGAGATACAGAGACGTAACTGACCGATGTAAACACTGCGGAAGATTACGTTATCATGTACCCACTTTCTTTCAGGCGACCGGGCGAAAACTGATCAACTGCGTGACTGTGCTCAGCAAGTTTAAAGTGAGTCGTCATCAGGTCGTCATCCAATCAGATGCATGCATCTAGTAACTTGCCGAGCATGCGCACAAAAAAGTGGGTACACTAGTTACGTCTCTGTATGTCTCTACTATGTGGCTTGGGCCTAGGCTGCTTATATCCTTAACGTTATTTACTTCGATAATACCTAACTCACATCTTTCTAAACTCACATGTCTAGTCACTTTCAATTTACGGAAGCACAGAATAGACATAAGTGACTTAAGGCTGCATTCCAGTTACGCGTTTTTCATACGTGCGTACACGCACGTAAAAGTTGAATTCGCTTTACATCCTACTTATGAAATAACTAAATTTATAAAAGGACAGCATTCAGTTTTATGTATGATTTAATGTGTATTTGTTAAGGTTATTTGCACTTATATAAAATTTTAAGCGAATTCAACTTTTACGTGCGAAAAACGCGTAACTGGAATGCAGCCTTTAGCATCAGAGTTACGTCTACACTCTACACTCTACAGTAAGAGTTGTCAACTCGTGTATACATACAATTCTAAACCCGGGCTTAGTTACCTTTGCTCTATTATATGTTTCTGCAAACTAGGAGAATAGTAACTAGGCATGTGAGTTATCTAATGTTGGGAATAAACAGACGTTATATCCAAACTTGTCTATCACGTGTAAATGTAGTATACCTTGCTTGGCCATTTTCATTCTCTTGTAGTCTATTTTGCAGCGTTGTAACTTGAGATTGGAGCCTAAACGGAGTCAACAATGATTTTAATTATATTTACTACTTTATATCAACAACCTGCGCGATTCAAGAATTTAATCATTTTTATTTTTTCATACAACTCATGCATTTTAAAACACCCAAAGGTACAGGGTATAATCTCGGTTAACTTTTTGAATTTCAACACATTATTCGGTGTTTCAAAACTGCACTAGCAGACTTCCATAGGATGTGTCTATATGAGCCTAGTTTGCCGGAAAACTCACCCACGGGATGACTTATTTCTGTGTTCATATGACCCGGTTTTACCTCATCTAATATCACGCCTCAGATACTTGTCTATTATCACGCTCCGCCTTGGTAGTGCCTTCTATTGTTATTTTTTCCATCTACGTTGCTCAAAATTGGCCAAAACATTTCCATTCCAGTTAGGTGAGATTAAGCAAAATTTCATATTCCATGAGTATATGTGAAATTTCATATATGAAATTTCAAGTTCCCTGTTAGTTGGGCCATGGCTATGGCTGGGCTCATATAAGGTCCTGATCAGCTAGTGTACATTGTATCACTCACTGGTGAAATTACATGGTATACGTAAGATCACCACACCTTGTATTGTATTGTTCCGATTCAATTAGCCTCTCAGTCAAAGCTTCCACTTCCTCGCTTAACCTATAATTAAGATGGAATGCATGTGCAATTCGGTAACTGCATAATAGTGGAAGTAATGCATGCACTGTATAAAGTCAAATACTACTGTAATTATCAAGAAGAAGCGGGAATATTTTGGTGTATGAAGTCATTGATGCATGGCTTATGGTTGGAAATTGCGTTTTACTGTCAAACTACACGATTTGCATACAGCTACTACATGCAAATCAGATCCCTTCATAAAAATATCGATATTCCCACCTTCCATCGCGGCATAGCAAGACTATAAAGGATTTAGTCAAATATCTTACTGCATGAGCTTTCAGGGCAATTAATAAATCTTTTCAACAAAAATCATGTATTATTTCGTTATATAGAAAGAGGGGGCCTTATTAAGGAGAGTGGTTTAATAAAAGGAGGGCTAATAAATTTAATGCGGGGGGTTATTAGAGATGCAGTTTATTTGGGAGTGGTGCTTATTATAGGGCATTCACGGTCCACAGCCCAATGGTGAACATTAGGACAGGCACACACCCCTCTCACAGCCTTTGAACGACAGCAAATTAATAAAGTATGTGGGTGGGAATATGTCGTCAACCTAAGTTCATAACCGTAATACTTCGTGCAGAGTCGACCAATGCCCAACAGCAAACAACATTCAGTTTTAAGGTATAAATTATGAATTAATAAAACAAAAAGATGACGAATAAAAAACAGATTGAAATTATAAAATAAGAAGAAAAAAAAGGGAAACAGTTAGGCAAGAAACGAAAAATATAATAGAAACACGAAATACCGAACGATGCAAATGCACAAAACAGAAAACCGGGAATATGAAACACAAAATGAAAATCCTGTGCATATACATACATTGAATTTCTTTCTTTAAGCTTCGTTAGGTCGCATGTCAGTTTCTAAAATTATGACATTTAAAACCAAATAATTATTACAATTGCAGAGTTACAACTTTTAGATATATTTCATTTAAGGTTTGGTCATGGGAACATTAAAAATTCTTCTTAACTAGGTTATGGGGGCTTCGGTGACGCAGCCGTCTGAGCATGCGCCTTTCACCTCTGCAGGGCTGCAAATTACTGTCGGACATCGGACAATGTCCGACTAAATTTGGCAAATGTCCGAGCAAAAGTAATTTTGATCGGACATTGGTCTGATCACAAAAAAAATGTCACATACATTTATACATTTTTTTGCTGTGACAAAATACAATTGCAAATTCACTCAATTTGCATTTTGCAATAAAATTTACAAGGTATTCTAGCATTTTACTTGCAGTATAAACATTGCGCCAGAATGGCTATACATACTTGTCTCGTGACTTATATATATCTTGTGACGTATATATGTCCGACCAAATTTAGTGGTGTTGGTTTTTGTCCGACCAAATTCAAGTTATGTCCGACCAAAATTAAAAGTGATCGGACAAATGTCCTGTCAAGTCAAATATTTGTTTGCAGCCCTGCCTCTGAGTTCGAGACTCGCTATGGACTCATGTGAAAAGAGTCTGACAACGCTCTGCCGAAAGTCGTGGGTTTTCACTGACCAGGCGCTCTGGTTTCCTCCTACAGAGAAAGTTGACAGGGTGGGTTAGGATAAACATAGTTAGGAAAGTAATATCACAATTGTTGTAAAAATAAATAGTCTAAGCTTAGTAGGTAATATAAGTAATCGTAATACTTGGTGTAATCGGTCACTGAAAAGCTCCGATAAGGAGTGAGCTGAATAATCATAATCAATCATAATCGTTATTCTTTCCCTTTCGCTTATTTTTTGGACAAAAGGAACCTTTACTGGGCTGGGCTACATACTAGTTTACTGGTAGACTTGCTCCAAGTATCTCTTTCATTGTCATATAGTATCGATCCACTATAGTGTATATTACATGACGTAGTACGGAGGGGCGGAGCCAGAAAGAGAGACTTGTCAACTTCGGGAAACCTCGGTTCAAAACTGAACCGAAAATGCAAGATTTGCTTTAATTGTTTTCTGTTAGTGTTTACATGTATTGATCTAGCACAGTGTAAATAACATGAGTTCCATTATACTGTAGTAAATAATACACAAAGAAATTGAAGGAAAACAATTAAAGCAAGTCTTGCATTTTCGGTTCAGTTTTGAACCGAGATTTTCCGAAGTTGACAAGTCTCTTTCTCGCTCCGCCTCTCCGTTATGTAATGTACACTATGGTGGTTCGATATGACAATGAAGAGAGACTTGGAGCAAGTCTAGTTTACTGGAGGCCAACATGTGGGCTACAGGAGGGACATGGCCCCTCGGTTTATATGTTAAAAGATGCTCTTCGTATATTAAAGCGAAACTGGCATGCTTTACGGAGAGATAGTGGATGATGTTAGAGGAAAATGTTTGCTGCCAATAAGAAAGCCGCGGATTAATAGACTGAGATATAACTACCTGAAAAATACAAGGAGAACTGCTGAAGTTCTCAATACAAGGAAAACTGAAGATCTCCTCATCTCCTTGTGTTTATGAGGTAGTTGTATCTCTATCAATCAGCAGCTTCCTGGTTAAGACAATGTAAATAATCCACGCCTCCTGTTCCATTTTCAGAACTACCTCAACTTCTTCTTTTAACGCGTCTTTCGCTTCATTCAAACTACTGATTGTTGATTTGCTTTCCTCTCTTTCCTTCATGCAATCTTCTAATATTTTAAACTGTTGTTTCTTCTCATTTAAAACTTCTTGAAACATTGCCAGTAACTTTTTATCTTCATTCATTGGAGAAATATCCGTCTTTGAAAGGGACGTCTGTGGGAGGGTTGCGAGTCGAAGATCATCAGGTAACACCTCAGATGTTGCAGCAGATCTAGGTACAAACTCTGTAGCTGATGGTGACAGGTCTGTAAGAAAATTGAAGTCCAACATGAAGGGTAAAACCGAAAATCGTCTGAAAACCCCCGAAAAAAAATTGTTTTTAAACCTTATCTCCAAAATTTACTAAAATTGGATTAAACTTCACGCTACACGTTCAAGAGTTTACTTTTAAAACCAATAGACCTTATGTATGACCTCACAAGGTTTGATGCCCGCGAGGAATGCTGGTCTTAGTAGTCATCGCCCGGGAAAATTCAAAAATTCAAATTCTACTAAGATCAGCATTCCTCGCAGGCATCAAGCCATCATTATGCATAAGGTCTATTGCTTTAATGGTCAGCACTGCCTCAATATGTAAGCGGTAAGCCAGCGTTAGGTGTGTAATATTCTCACGTTTTTAATGTTTGGAAGTTGGAACTTTCGTCAAAAAACGTTGAACTAGCGCCGTGACTTTTTCCGGGTTTTTCGTTTCCTCCCGTTTTTTTTGCCTAGAGTTTTTTTTCAAAAGACATTGGTTTTTCCGGTTTATCGATTAAACCGCCTTACCCAACATGAAAACATTAAGTACTTTGTACGTGCGGTGCAGTATGTCTTTTTAAACGGCCTGGTTTCCAAGACATTGTGACGGCTGGGACTATATCGAGTGCAATTTGGATAAAACATGCACGAGTGAGATTTTCAGTTGCATATACAACCTACTATATTATGGTACAAATACAATAACGTCATGTAAGAAACAATATAGTTGGACAACACTGTCAACACAGAGATATCTTGTCTAGTTGCATACCCGCAGTAGCGCCTGTTTCATTACCAGGACTCGACACTTTGATTCCATTTCGTCTTGCCAAAGTCTTGAAATTATCAGCAGCATCTTCAGTTGTGTATTCTATATGAGGAAACATATACACATTTCCTATGTGGCTAACACGTTTGCTACATTTGTTCATGACCACCAAATAAGGTCAAGAGCATATTCATTTTTTCATGCACAAATAGAATGACGTAATGGAATGACGAGAATGCAAGTTTTATGTTTCACTGTCGCAAGATAACGTTTCGAAAACTGAGGCCTCGATTCTCTGCGCACCGTAAATCGGCCGACTAAAATCGTAACGTGTGTGCTTGGCTTAAACCAATCATGTCATGCCGACTGACGTACATTGTTTTCTTCACACGAATAAAACGTGTGCAACTTTGCATAGAGGCATCAGTCGACATTTCTGTCAATACGGACGTCAAGCGTTACAATGGTGGCCTCAGGGCTTTATGATCCCAGCTAGTCCAGCTAACGGGAGTAGATAAAATGCGGACCCGGACTGGCGGACTCGAGTAATATATCGTTATCGCGAGCCAATCCGCGAGTCCGCGTCCGCATTTTATCTACACATTACAGCTATAGCTGGGAAGTTCACTTGAGTGAGATCGGCATGCCATTAGTTAGTGAGATCCGCATGCCCTTGATTAGTGAGATCTCATCTTGCGCTGGGCGCTAGGATCTCAGTCAAGTGGGATGACGCCCTCATTTGGAAACTTTTATAGCACCTTACCCGCTTACCGGGATGGACTTTTTTTTGCCAATTTTGACCTACAATATAGTTTTGAACAGCATACAAACAAAAAATAAACATTCATTTAATATACCCAAACAGATATTAAAGGCACAGTTCAGCCTTTTGAATGATGGTTTTTAAGGCGCATTTCAGCCCATTTAATTCTTTGTTTGCAATCACGTGACTTTTCTTTTTTCATCCAAATGAGGGACAATCAAACAACTTGTGGACGATTTTCCTCCTATCAGAATGGTTGTAGCAAGAAAAACTGAACGGTAATTCATCTTTTGAGTCTTAAACTGTCTCTAAACTCGATCAATACATTAAAATAGCCGTTTTTTGTAGAATTGAAAAATTAACTAGGAAAATCAATTATGCATAATTGAAGATCAGTAAACTCAACGTTTTAAACAATAAAAATGTTTTAAAATGCGGTTAAAAACATTAAGTTTGCCGATCTTGAATTATCCGATTAATTGATTTTTCAAGGTGCAGTTTGTTTAATGGATGATTCCAGCTATAGCCGACTACTGTAAATTTTGATCTAGGCAAGAAGAACAAAATCCATCACCACAGCTAGAAAGAGCATGTTAAAATTAGTAAAATTGCAAAGTTTGGCCGCGAAATGTTGTAAAATGCGGAAACTATAGCCCTGCGAAATTTGCAAATTTTGCATTAATTTGTATTACGCGCGAGAACGTTCGGACCACATTTGGGCCGAAAGTTGTGCATTTTCCTGTGCGTAATACAAATTAATACAAAATTTGCAAATTTCGCAGGGCTATATTGTCCGCGTTTAACAACAAACCAAACTTTGCAATTTTACTAATTTTAACAAGCTCTTTCTAGCTGTGGTGATGGATTTTGTTCTTCTTGCCTAGATAAAAATTTAGTCTGTACAGTAGCTGGAATTATCTATTACAACAAAAATATTTCGAAGACACCATGTTTACATTTGAGGTAAAAATACAGGGATGGATTTACTTGGGGGGGGGGGCGGAGGGGTGTGCACCCCCTAGCCCTGACCAGAGGGGGTGCAGGGGGGAGGGGGTGCTATTTTTCATGATAAAGCAAAACATTTTTAGAGACAAAATGAGATACAGTAGTTTGAGTAATAACATGATGATAAGCAAAATGTGAACAACAATTACAATTCAAATACAGTAGTCAAGCAAGACTTTGCAGTAGTGAAGCAAGTTGATGGGCGGGCGGCACACATGACCGACACAACTCGGCACCAGAGCTGGCAGAGCGCCCTCCCTACCAGATCATGCTGGATGCATCCCTGTAAAAATAGTCATTTGAACACAGAAATTCAGTGTTCACCTCACTCATGCAGGTAGGGTACTTGTATGTAGATAGGTCGAAACTGATTTTTTGGAAAAGATTTCATTGAGGTCAGCAGGTCACGACTGTCGAGTGTGATCAGTTGACATTACCATAGCACAATACCAATTCCAACAGCAATAGCTGTGACAAAGGACGGCATTTTAATTGGTGTCTGATGTTGTACTATAAAGCAACCAACGAAAAATAAGGTTGTTAGGCAAGCAAACCATCGCAACCCAAAAAATATGGCGGGTGGTATGTGTCAAAATTAAGTGAAACATTTTGACAATGATCTTGTAACATTTGGCATGCGTGTCAAACAATTTGGCAATGATTTGGCATCATTTGGCTATTGGTTCTGATTATTTTATGGCAACTGCAAAACATTTGGTGGCAATATCAAAATATTCAACAACAAAAACTCGTTTGACAACAATTTATTACTGCACTAAACTAAAATGTTATCATTTGACAATGACCTCACGTTCGGCAACAATCGTTTCATTTGGCAACAACAATCCCAAAATGCATTGCGAGTTTGCAAATTTAGAAACAAGATGGCGGATGAACATCAACAGGACGAATTACGAGATTCAATTTTAACATGCTTGGAAATGCTTTTAAACGATGTTACGGCAGCTATTTCACCAGATCCTGAACCCCATCTATAAGGTACACCAATTGGTCTCTGCCGGGAAATATCAAATTTAGGTCTTCCTGCAGTTCGCATTCTTCATCAACCAATAATTTTGTTTGATTTAGATATCCGCTGTACGTATTAGGATCTTGTGCAGACAGAACAGCAAGACATCGATAAAGAGCTTCAGAGCAATCGTGAATATGATTTATTATATAGGGTTCAGGATCTGGTGAAATAGCTGCCGTAACATCGTTTAAAAGCATTTCCAAGCGTGTTAAAATTGAATCTCGTACTTCGTCCGATTGATGTTGATCCGCCATCCTGTTTCTAAATTTGCAAACTCGCAATGCATTTTGGGATTGTTGTTGCCGAATGTGAGGTCATTGTCAAATGATAACATTTTAGTTCAGTATAGTAATAAATTGTTGTCAAACGAGTTTTTGTTGTTGAATATTTTGATATTGCCACCAAATGTTTTGCAGTTGCCACAAAATAGTCAGAAACCAATAGCCAAATGATGCCAAATCATTTCCAAATTGTTTGACACGCATGCCAAATGTAAGAAGATCATTGTCAAAATTTTCCACTTAATTTTGACACACATTACCCGCCATAGTAACCTAGCGTCGCTTGCAACTATATGAACGGTCGCAGATAAAACAATGTCTATTCTAATGACAAAGTTCAACGATCATTTATGGTTTCAATTCGCTCAGTCAGTCACCTTGGAGCTGGTTGATCAGATTAAAACCTGTTAAGTGCTTTTGACAAACATTGAAGAAGATTCTCACGCGAACAGGCAATGCCGTTTTTATGAGCGACCGTTCATCCTTAAAATGTCATTTTAATTAACAACGTACGTTTATATTAAACGAGAGCGTATGAAGTATTCTAAGTTGAGCACAATCTAACGATTCATACAATTACGAACTTTAATATATCAGTACGAGCCCAGTGAAAAAAGGAATCTTTTTTCGTTTATGCGTCATTAGATTGAAACGATGACATTTGTTGACTCTCGACTTTCTGCTGTCGACTCTCGACTTTCTGCTGTCGACTCTCGACTTTTTGCTGTCGACTCTCGACTTTCTGCTGTCGACTCCCGACTTTCTGCTGTCGACTCCCGACTTTCTGCTGTCGACTCTCGACTTTCTGCTGTCGACTCTCGACTTTCTGCTGTCGACTCTCGACTTTCTGCTGTCGACTCTCGACTTTCTGCTGTCGACTCTTGACTTTCTGCTGTCGACTCTCGACTTTTTGCTGTCGACTCTCGACATTCTGCTGTCGACTCTCGACATTCTGCTGTCGACTCTCGACTTTTTGCTGTCGACTTTCGACTTTTGCTGCAGTCAACTCTCGACTTCTTGCTGTCGACTCTTGACTTTTACTCTCGACTCTCGACTTTTAGATACACTCGTTTTCTCCCTCTAAACAACCAATTCTCCCGCCAAATTAAGTGTTTGAATAAGAATTCTCTCAAAATATCAGTCGCTAAGGTTGGCAGGTCTGCAGTTGCATGTCCTTGCTTGGCGGCTTACAACGGCAAATCGCAGGATATAAAACATTGGGGGGAGGTTCGTTTTGCTTAACGAAATTGCGTGGGCAGAAAACAGTGAGTTTGGCAAATACAACTACAACGACAATGCAACCGTGTTCATTCTAACACAAAGGCGGCTATAAATTGTATTCTCTGCCTTGAGTATTCCCGTATGCCGTTCTTGTTCAAATGACAGATACCACGAAGTATTATTACGTTATTAATAATATACATAAAGATATTACTCGACTGTGATTGGTTGATTTCAGTGCAGTTAATCCCAAACAGCAGTGCAATTTTCTGTAATCACAGTGCAATTTTCTGTAATCACAGTCACAGAATAGGAAGTTATACCAGAAGCGTAACTCTAGTCGTTTCCCTTATTGTTTGACGTCCACGAAAATTTTAACTCGCTCACGTCAGGCCACGCCATCCTGGCTAGTACAGCCGGAAGTTTTTATCAGGATTTGGTAGGTACAAAGTGCCGGTTGTACTAGCCAGGATGGCGTGATTGATGACGAATCGCTTGTAAAAACGCGGACAAACATTTGCTCGAGTTACGCTTCTGGTATAACTTCCTATTCTGTGTCACAGTGCAAAAATCTGTAACAAACTGATCTGATTGGTGGAAAAACATTGTGATGATTAAATCAACCAATCAGTTTAAAGCAATTTAGTTTAAAGAAGTAACGGTCACAGATTGCTTCAAAACAAAACAAACATGGCGCCCCGCTACACAAAGTAAAAGTTGCCTTCGCGTGGAAAATATGGTTTTTATCTTTATTTTTAAATGGAAAAGCATTTACCTTAAACAAGACTAACAAAAATTACATAGTTGAGTGGAATTTTCAAGCTGTTAGCGTTGTATAATGTGATATAACAAAGTCGGGAAAACTTTGCCAGTGGAATGTTCGCTATAAACGCGTAAGTTAAAACTACAATTGTCTCGAACATTTTTATGTAAATTATTAATAAGTAATAGCATGGTTTCGAGTGCAATTTGGATATAACATGCACGAGTGAGTTTTTCAAAGACCTCAAATAGCACTCGTCCTTCGGACTCGTGCTATTTTGAGGTCTTTGAAAAACTCACTCGTGCATGTTATATCCAAATTGCACTCGAAACCATGCTATTACCTATACTTATCTCATTCCTACAGTACCTCTCGACAGCGCCAACAATTATTATTGACGGTCTTAAGCCGGTTTTCCACTTCGCCCGTATCGTACCGAAACGTACTGGTGAGTATGCGCAGATTGAAAAGAGGTTTATAAATCCACGTACTTCCGGGTAACACCGCGGAAAAACGTCTGCGCATGCACCAAATTATGAAAATATGGCGGGGAATTTGAATATCAATTTCTAAAACAAAAACGTGCTTATTAATTGGTCAAAAATTAGTAAAACAAACTAAAAAGAAAATGGGTAGTCTAGACATTAATTGAAAGCGTCCTGGCATTTAAAGTATGGAATGAAATATAATTCATGTAAAAAATTGTTGGTTTTAACGGACATGACTTCAAACTAAAAAGTTAAGAAAACTCTCGAAAAGTTAAGCTTCTTAACCCACTCAAATTGTAGAATAAATCCTGAAGTTTAATTATTGTGAACACGAAAATTTTTTATATTTGGCGACACAGTTTTTTTTAAAGAAATGTATCTCAAACGAAAATTCGGAAATTGTCGTTGCTTAGTTGATAAACAAAATGTTTCAGACGATAAATTTGTCAACAATCACCTTTAGTTCATGTTCTTGTACAATACAATTTCTTGAACCTTCTGGCTGTATTTATTCCTAGTTTTTAGAATGACATGTTTATTTTTGCGCTCGAAATCTGGCTGTAAAGACGCACAATGAAGTCACTCCTTTTTACCGCCATTTTGAGCCTTCGGAAACGTTCGGAACAGCTTCTCATCAAGTTCGCAATACTATTACAGGTAAGTTGACGCATGCGCAGACGTTTTTCCGCGGTGTTCTTCCGGGTGTATTCGCGTATCAAAATGAAAAGTTCGTCGCAAGTCAACTTTTTGGCGTACTACAGAAGTACTAGCCAATCAACATTCACGAAATTTTGAAATTTAAAAACGTTTTTGATACGTTTCGGTACGGTACGCTTGATGTGGAAAACCGGCTTTAGTCATTTACAGTAGGGTACTTACCGTACTTTACGTAAATGCACCAACTATAAAGATAAATACTATTGAGTATTGGGAGGCAACACTGGAAAAATATAGCGAAATTCATAATATCGGGAATTTGCAAACGCATCACTAAATCCATAGTGTATCCATACTATTTCCATACTATATCCATAGTACGGAAATTGCAATTAGTATGAAAATTGGAATTCCATGTTATTTTCTACTAAAATACATACACCAACACAGCAGATTTCATGATTATTAGATTACACTGATATCGAAGGAACTAGACTCAGTTCCGAAATATCGCATACTCGAACCGACCTGACCGCGTAGCTCAGTTGGAAGAGCATTGGGCTAGTATTCCAAAGGTCGTAGGTTCGAATCCCGCCGTGGCCAGGCATATTTTTCAAGCCTGCCCGGTGTGGATAGACACTCAGAGTAACATCACACAAACATAAAATCCATACTATTTCCACGGTAAGGATTTGGAAAATTGCCAGTGCAAATGAAGTTTTAGTAATGTATGCTTTTGCTTGAATACAAAAGCGTAATTTTGTTTGCTGCAGTTGCCATTCTAACTTCCCAAACTCACTGAAAACGTAAAAGGCCCCAGTTAGGGCTTAAGCGCCCAAGCCATGAGTATTCAGTCGGTGGGCTCGGACTCCTTTGGGAGTATGGGGGCTAATGTTCCCCCACAGATTTATAGTTGGGTGGATCCAGCTAAAAATCTGGGGCCGGTTGTATAAAACTCTTAATCACTTTTTTAATCACTATTTTGTAGTTAAATAGTGATTAACCCTCAACTACGCGCTTCTTATTGGATGACGTTTCCACTAATTATAGTTACTTTTATTTTAATCACTTTTTTATACAACCGGCCCTTGACTGTAGCATAATGCTAAAATCGGAGGCACCATTTGAAATTTGGACCCCGGAAACGCCATTTCCTGCATTCTTAGCATCGAATTCTGTTCTAAAATTTGACCTTAATAAGGTCATATTTTAGACAAAAATTTACAATAACAGTAAAATGTTTAAACGAGATACCAAATCATACCAGATCTACATTCTTAATTCCTGTATACAAAGTTTTAATAAGATTTGCGTTCCTCCGTACATTAAAATGTAATTTAATATCATACCGCACATGGGTAACATATATAAACACAAGTACAATCAATGCATAAAATCAATGGGCAGAACGATATATAACGCAAACAGACACATTTATACACTGAAAGAAAGCTTCGGACTAGCATATATTCAACCACCTAAAAATACTAGCCAAACTTAGAGGTTTTTTGGCTTGTATTTTTCAGTTACGGTTTGCTTGTATATTTCAGTAATTCAGTAACGTACCCTATCTCTCAATACGAAGCTTTGTGTTGTGTTGTTAATATCAACCAGTGTGTATCGCGCGGCGGAGATATCGGCCGCGCAATTTTGATGCTTTCTATATATTTACTATTAAATTTTCGACATCTCCGGCGCGCAATTTCCAAACACTGGCACGGAGCGTTTGAGATAACATTTATATATTGTTTATCGCCGCAAAAATCATTATTCAATCAATGACTCCACTTAATTATAAACAAAGGTATTGAATAATTACAAGCAGCCGAAGCAGGACATAAAATATTAATATATTCTAATATTCATAAGCTTACCTGACCACTTGACCAGAACGTGGTTCAAGGAGCGCGCTCTTTCAGCATTTCGAATTGTAATTTCGAAAAATCACACACAAATACCCCGCGATCTTTCAGACGATCGGCCTTAACTTTGCTCCCGATGGCATCCTCACATAGCGCTTTAGTCGACTTAGCTTTTCTTCGAAAGAAATTGGCTCGTTAAAAGCGCAAACAAATATAGCCAAATAACATCGCTCTAAACTCTATATCGAATTGCGCAACTGTAGCTGTCTGTAGCGCATTGCGGCACTGTGATTGGTTTGCTTCATCTGACTGTACGTAGCAAAAATGCTAAATTTAGTAACTGGTAGCATTAACATCATGATCATAAATCACTATATTTAGACCACTTTTCTGAACGCTTTTTGAACGATGTTTAATTAAAAAATTTAGGTGATTTCCCCTAAAAGCGGGCGTTGTTTTGGATAAAAATCAGGTTAAGTTAAGATAAGCGCGTAAATATTCGTAGCTCACAAAATACGTACGGACATCTGGTCGAAGCTGCGGAAGTTAATTTTTTTTAAAATAGAGAAACTGGAAAACTTCTATAAAGAATTTTTACTATCACCACATTCAGTATTAAAAATATTTTTTCAGGAAAATCTTTGACTGTAGCATTTGCTACAGTTGCTAATCGATTTTACATGCACATGATGAACTGAAAAATAATCCGACAAAATTATTGTGAGGGTACCACACTCCCTAAGCCAAACCTCCCTGTCTGATATATACAGCTGTCATTGTCGTGTTAGTCAATTCTCCTCACCTAACATCTCAACATACGTCAAGCTCACTAATAATTACCAACCATGTATTAGCAACATCAGAAAGTATATACAAATATCTCACTGATAATTTTACTGAGTAACTTAATATTAGAGGCAGATTTTGACTTCCACTATCGATTCCGCAATTTTCCGTGCGGAGCAAAATTTTCCACGCAGAGCAGAATTTCTCTTTTCTAATTAGTTCCACCCAAGAAATCACAAGACAAAGAAAACCTTCGCTCCTTACGGAAATACAATACACATCTAATTGCAGGTTAATTGATGATTCCCCTTATTACGTTTTCGTAGCGCTTTGCATTGTGGTTATAGTGGTATCACTGATATTCAAGATGGCTTATTTTTTGTCCTGACCCGTGCAAGAACTTTTAAAAAAAGCTAGGGTCAGGGCCACGATAGCTAACAGCAAAATATTTGCGAAAACATTCAATATGTTCATTCAAGGCTGCTATCTTTATCAGTAATACCACTATAACCACAATGCAAAGCACTACGAAAACGTAATAAGGGGAATCATCAATTGGGTAGCCGGATTAAATGCATCTGAATAAATAGTATAGCAGTATCTGAACCTCTATTCATGCACCCAAACTTACATGTAAACATTACCTATATTATCATCCGACGTCTTATATCCAAGTCCATAACCATCCCATGGAATGCTAACGACATGAATGGCAGGTATGTTATTGTTTGTCATAGCCAGCATGGTCCCATGTGGTAACATCGCCAATTAAACGTCAGCACTGGATAAAAACGGGGGGAAGAGGTTTAAATTTATTCACACTGCAAAAATACTCACTTTGCTCTTTTTGAAAAGGCTTAATGAAAAGATCAACGTTTTTTTCCGAAAACAAAACGTCCCAAAAATTTGCCCAAACACTAGTTTGAGATAATGGGGGCTTAAGAATAATACTTTTTCAGATCCTCAATTTTTCAGAAAATTCCTTAATATTCAACACGTTCCAGCATTCCAGGGGCCCCTCTGGGCAAGTTGAACCCCCTTTTTTACTTTTCACAAGCGTTGGGCAAATTTTTAGCCGCCCGCCTAATTTTTTCCTCCTGCATACCTATGAATAGCTGTATGGAAAAGCAAAGGCTCTCCTCAGAGGGCTCTCCTGTCTCTACATTAATTTTAAGGGAATTTGTCATTTGGGGGACCTTTTCGATTTTTGCCAAACTTTAATACACCCCACTTTTCATTTCATCTTTATATAGTCCTTTTAATAATGCTCACAGCTGGAAAAGATTGTATAAAAAAACCTTAATCTTTACTGAAATAGTTTTGTAGAAATCCAAGCCCTAAAAAACTTAATTATAGTCACGCGAAGGTAAACATTTTCACCGTGCATTTTTGGGTAGTTGCCTATAAAAATGCTCACACGTGGTATTTTGGGATATTATTGCCAATATCACATATATATATACGATATTATAAAATATATTGCCAATATCACATACGGTTTCAAAATTTGCACACGAAACCAACTCATCTATTCTTTCTTTTTCTCTTAAAACGTTAAGATCAATGCCATTAAGTAGAAATTAATTAGCAATACAATGCAAATGACCTTCTATTTGTCGTATTTTATTATACGTGTAGCAGTATAGTAAGTACTTCGATGAGATTGATTAAAGCTTTTTGGATTGAAACAGATATTCCAGATGCTGTATTCTGTTAATGGTAAAGAGGTCAGCTACAAATTATACAGATTATATACCTACCACTAAACCAAGAAGTGAATAGCAGAGAGTGAATAGTAAAAGAACAATATTTACTGCAGAACTGCTAAATACGATATTGGCCTTTGTTGTTCTTTTTCGCACCAGTGCCTGGACTGCCTGCTGCCATCCAGGTGCGACCCAATTAATATAGGTGGTTCTTGCGGGTGGGCAAGAGAAATGCGGGCATATAAGAGGTTATTTCGCTGGCCTCAGAGTGACAAAACGTAACAAAGCAACGGTTTTAGGCTGGGATTACACTATACGGGATTGATTTTCATATCGGATTAATTTTCACTCCGAAAAACCCCAAGCTAAGGGTGTTTACAGACTTTACACTATGCATGCCGCTTTGCTCTGTTGCCAGCTCATGTCTGGCTGTTGCCATGGAAACAAGTAATACTTATTGAAAGTAAACTAAAATTTATTAAAAACAAGAAGTAACTCACGTTTTCAGGTTTTCTTTGCAAAGTATAACTCCGGCGAAGGTAAGAGCCTGGGTACGAGGTTGAGTATAACTTTGTTTAAAAAGCTTGACTACCAGACGTTGCTTCGTTTCGCTCTAATCCAAAATTGACGAGTCAGTCGAAAGCGAAAAGTCACTGTTATTATCGTTTTCTTTATTTTTCTTCCCCAGAAATAGTAAATGGTTGTAAGGTGAAACAAACGACAGCTCTAAAATACAGGGCCGCCCAGAGGTTGGCGGGGGCCCGGGGCAAATTTTTTTTAGGGGCCCCTATCTAAAAAAGTTTTCCCGGAGAAAGGTTTTTCGGGATAACAACCTCCCCCCCCGTCCCCAAAAAAATTTCGGTCAGTGTACCATTTTAGGGGTAAAAAAAATTTTCCCGAGTACAAAATTTTGCCGGACGAATACGTTGCAAATGCTTTCGAGGGACTTTATCTCATTTTTTATGCCAAAATTCGGTACTGAGCCCAAGAAAACAGATATCTTGTCCTTTGCGCGGAAATATTTAACACACAAAAAAGGCTGGGGCCCTACAAAAATTTTTCAGGGGCCCCCAGCAACTCAGGGCCCGGGGCAATTTGCCCCCTTTGCCCCCTTTGCCCCCCCCCCCCCTCTGGGCGGCCCTGCTAAAATATTGTAAAAGCGAGCAAATAAAGGCGACAATCGGGGAAAACGTACACGCCAAAACCGTACCGAAGTGTACTGGATTGGCCTGTTTACACTGCTTCGGCACATACCGGATTACTTTTCATATCACCTCCAAAGCGAAGTGATTTTTACGCCGCGTCGCGTACCGGATTACTGTGGCGTAGTGTAAACAGCATGAAGCCGAATCCGGTACGAAAATCGCGACGCTCCGATGCAATCCGGTATAGTGTAAACGGGGCCTTGTACTAACACTAACCCTATTCCAAATTCTAACCTAACCCTACTCCAAGTTTGTTTCTATCAGTAAAACCAATCTTGAAGAAAAAGGTATTGACGAAATGTCATAGTCTGAGATCAGCGAAATAACTTGTGTTCTGGCCTCTGGGGGACTGCACTAGGTTCCTTTCTAAATTGCTGACATCACCGAATGAGTAACGAGTAGGGGTTAAGGACTTAAGAATACCTCGTTACCTTATTACGCGAGTCGGAATACGAACAGTAAAACACCCATTCTGCACCACTCGCGTTTTTAAGAAGTTGAACAACATTCAGGTGTCCTGGTTTACGCTAACCTGTTTCGGACACTTTCGTGCTAATCAGTTTTCTTAATCCTTCGCGTTAAATTAAACCTATACTATATATCTCAGTCTTTTCTTATCCCGAAAGCTTCTGTTCATCACGCAATTTGAATTAGTCACGGCCAATCATCGTCGGTCGTCCAGAAAGGCAGAAACATTTGGGAAGCACAGAACTGAAATGCGATTTTTGATTTTTGGGGTACTAGTGGTTAATTTCATGCCATCGTTACGGTTAGGAATATTCGAAATCGAGTGCTTCTACATTTTCGTTGTGGAGAGTTTATTATCATATAATTTGTTGGTTTTTTTTGGTCAATTGATAGTTTATTTATCATACAGTATGTCATAACACCTTGGAGTTCATTATTCATAACATTTTCAAGTTCATCGATATTCTTTGACTGAAAAAATAGATTCAGTATCATCAGCAAATATCTGAATGACAATTTTGATGACGAATTTGGCATGTCATTTATACACAAAAGAAATAGTAAGGGTCCAAGTGTTGAACCCTGTGGTACACCACATACGATAGTCTGAGACATTGACTCAGCTTTCCCTATTTTTACATACTGGGTTCGATTTTTCAAATAGCTAGTAAACCAATCAAGAGTAATTCCTCTTATACCATATTTGTAAAGTTTCTTCAATAAAATATCATGATTTACGGTATCAAAAGCTTTAGAAAAGTCAAGAAATACACCACATGTAGTAAATCCGTCATCAATTGCAGTTTTTAGTTTGTCACTTAGCTCAAGAATTGCTTGTTCAGTTGTTTAGTATTGCAATAGGCCTATAATTGCCAGAGTCAGTTTCTATGCCACTTTTAAAGATGGGTGTTATTCTAGAAACTTTAAAAGAATCAGGAACAATTCCTGTTGCAATTGATTCATTGTAAATCTGTGTAAAAGGTACAGAAAGAGGTAAAGATGCCATTCTGATTAATTTGTTGGAATATCTAATCACGCCAGACGCTTTATTATCATTAAGTTTTGAAAACAAGTAAGAAACAGTATCTTCTGATACTGGGGATGAGAATAGACTGGATGAAGGAACTTTATTTATATATTTTGTCGGATCATCATTGCTTTGCCCAGCTGAATTTGCTAGTTTCGGACCGATGTTGATAAAATAATCATTAAATTGCTCTGCAATATCATTTTCGCTAGTGAATATTTTGCCATTGTTTATAAGTCGTGAAGGGCATACTTGATCTTTAGTTTTACGCTTTATCAACGTTCCTATTAGCTTCCAGGTGTGCTTAAGATTACTTGCATGTGAATGAAAACGTTTAGTGAAGTAGTCCTTCTTACTTTTAGATTTTAGTCGATTTAGCATATTCGAATATTTTTTTGTATTTTCTTATTAAATGTGCATTTTTTGACAGAAAGTGAGTGTGATACATTTTTTGCTTTATTTTGATCGATTTTAATATACCTGTTGTGATCCAAGGTTTATGTAACTGTTTAATTTTGGTTTTAGATGCAGGTATAATTGGAGCATACCTATCTACAACTGCACTTATTGCATTTATTGTTTTGGTTGTCTTTTCATGTAGATCTTTACTTTCATTAAAAATATTGTTCCAGTTAATGTGATTAATATCAGCTAAATATTTAAGTTTTATCAAATTTCCTATAATCCCTTAAATAAACCTGTTTTCTCTGTGTTTCCGAAATTCTGCTTATATTTTTCAGGCAGTTGCATCCCTACCAACGAAAGCTTGTTCAGATGTTAGGAATGACATGGACACGGACCTTTTGCCAAGGACTGTGCAAATAGTTTAAACTTGAAAAGTGGAATTGTAGATCGCTTGGGGTAACTGGTGATAATCAAAATGATAGTGATTATTCAAATCAGGGACGTCGTGAAGCCATCAACATTTGGGGTGGGGTGTGGGGGGGGGGAGGGCGGTGTCGTCGTGTTTTGACCAACGTTTTCCTGGGATTTTGACCAAGTCGTACAAATTTTTCCCGAAAATGTTGTCGACAGGGAGAGGGTAAAATTGTTAAAATTGCGAACCATTTCATAACTTTGATCAACTTCGATCATCTTTTATCCCAAACTTTGACCAAATTTTTCCGGGTTTTACCTTCAATTTTAAGCAAATATCGGTTCCATTTTGACCAACTTTGGGCAAATATCAGTTCCATTTTGACCAACTTTGAATTATTGGGGGGGGGTTACCACCTCCCCCTCCCCCCCTATAGCGACGTCCCTGATTCAAATGTTTCTTTAATATCCACACAACCTTTTATTAAGTGTTTTAAAAGTAACGTAGAATAGAAATGTGCAAATCCGATCCGAAAGCAGGGAGCCATAATATTCACTTTGGATCAGATCGGATTGGAGTATTTTCGTAGTCGGATCGGACTTCGATTACCAGGGCTACTGTGAAAACTCTTACGGCGCTTTCGTTTAATAATTTTTCCATTTTGTATATTTCTAATTGTCTGTTGTCTAACCCTATTTGTAAAGAATAAAAAGATGCGAGTTCTTTTGACGCTAGCCTGAGTGGCATGCTAATTGAATATTTTGCCCCGAGATTGCGAATTGGCTTCTGCGAAGACTAGAGTCTAGAATCTGGTTATTAAAAATTTGACATTGATATACAGCTATACACTTGATTGGAAAGTTTAATTTAATTTATTGGAAAGTTTAATTTATTTTAATTCAATTAAACTCGGATCGGATTGAATTACGATCAAACAATTTCGGATCGGATTTCAAAAAAATTATCAACTGTCGGATTGTAAACCTCCAATCCGATCCGATGATGCACACCTCTAATGCACATGTGCTAATTGACACTGGTTTGATAAGAACGTTCATATATTGTTTAACCAACTAAAAGTTACAAATGATGCACAGTATAAATAATATGATTAAGGTGACCAATAAACCCTGACCCGTTTTTGGGAATGGCCAAAGTGAAAGTGATGTTGTGTTTGTTTGTTTGTTTGTTTGTTTGTTTGTTTGTTTGTTTGTTTGTTTGCTTGTTTGCTTGTTTGTTTGCTTGCTTGCTTGCTTGCTTGCTTGCTTGCTTGTTTGTTTGTTTGTTTGTTTGTTTGTTTGTTTGTTTGTTTGTTTGTTTGTTTGTTTGTTTGTTT
>CACRXK020001039.1:0-61729 GCA_902702795.2 Paramuricea clavata | reverse complement strand
AGTGTGCTGGGCGAAGAAACAGGTGAGCTGCTGGTGGCAGGAGCAAACCGATGCAGAATGGTAGCCTGTAATAAAACAAGTAACTGTTAGATCGATGAATTTGTCCTCGTTCATGAAATGTTAATAACCAAGTACATAACCAAGGCCATATGGCTTGGTAGCTAAAATACAACTGAAAAGTTGTTTGATGTAAATTTGTAAAATAGTGCCCAAAGTTTGAATTTGAAGGGGAGATTTAATGGGGACATGCTGACGTGATACATGTGGACACGATATTATATATCAGCAATGTAATTGCATTGCTATTATGATATTATATAGGATATGCAATTAGCATGATATAGTATATCAGCAATGTAATTTGTATTGCTGGTATTGCATTCACTTTTACGTTAAAGCGAAAACTGTCACATCGGTCCATTCCTTAGACAGTACATACTTCAAACGAGAATTTGTGTCCACTTGTCATTAATTAAATTCAATGCACCTGGTCAAATAGTAAAGCCTTGCAAAATGCGACCCGTGTCCACTTGTGATGAACATTTCTCAAGTGGATGACTTAAGTCCTATGCATGTCAAATGGTAAACCCTCAAACTTCTATTGTTATTTAACTTGCGAGAATGTTGAGGACCTTGTTTATACTTGTATATATGTTGCCGACACGAAAACAGGAAGATTGCAGCAGGCGCAGATCCAGACTGATGCAACAACATTTTATTAAAATATATTTAAATATTGGTTGTCTTTGATCCAAAGTTCTTTAAAACAATATATTTTCACAGGAATGAATGTAAACAAAGCTATATTACGTAAACTATTATGAAAAACGTAAACACATATAAAATTTCGCACTTCTCAAGTTGTACGGTTTCGTGTCGCGACTTTATCTCGCCACATATGTCAATGTTTAGTTTGATGCATCCACTATTATTACAGCTCAGTGGATGCATCACTACATCACGTTGGGGACAAAAGTGCATGAGTGGTGCATCGGTCCCGAGTCTTTTGCCAAGTTTCCCCAACAACACGTCACAAAAACCATTGTTTTCATGCCTATGTAAACGTTGGGAAATGGATGCTGACTGATACGTTTAGCCCACAATCAAAATAATGTGCTTTTGACTGATGCATTTTGCCCGGTCAATGATAGATTTTATGGTCGAATTATAATGACAGGAGTATAAATGGAACATTGTATGGAAATATTTTATCTTTGGTCGTTGTTTGGAGATACAAAGACTCAAACTCACTGAGCCTCAAAGCTGTCGAAATTAAAAGGTTTGTCAGCTATTTCAGTGATTTCACAAGGGATTGTTTGGGATCCGTGTACTGTGTTCTAAAGATGTGATTTAAATGAGTGAGTCTGTGTGCGATTGTGTGTTGATATTTATAATAAATACTGTACGTATAGGTATACTTGTCATAGTATAAATATCACAATTTTACAAAATTTATTATATTTGAACTGTTTGTATGTCAACATGGGTGATCCCTGTTCTGGCTGTTCACATTATATGGTGTGGGGGAGGGGAAGGGAGGTTGTGTCTTAACTTAATTTGTTTGAAAGTGCAAATTGAATCTAGATCCTTAATAATATTTTGTAGTTCTCTCTGAGATTCTTACAGTCTAAGACACTCTGTCTAGGATCCTGCAACCCTTACTATATTCCTGGCACCTGCCAGTTACTTGTTAGGTGCTGTTTCCCCAAAACTGCTATCTGTATGATTACACATCATGCCTTGGTTAATGCTCACACCCGACATCCATACCGGCACCCGATTAGATCCCTCCCACATCCAAATCCATCCCTGTATGTGCATTAGTTTGGAATTGGGAAGCTCTTGCAGCTTCAAAACAATATTTTAGAGGGCATTGTTTGGTGATAGTGAGATTAGTTCAGTTATATATTATCTCCATTATTCCAGAATGATCACCTAGTACCAGAAGCGATCAATCATACTACATGGCATTACATGTATCAGGGCTGCCCCCTGCCAAGGTGATGGGGGGGGGGGGGAAGGCACGGGGTGACCAACAAATTATTGTGGTGCTAAAAATGAAGGTGATTCACATGTTTAGGAAGGGAACAAATTTAGCTGGGCTCTCTCAAGTTCGGCCCCTTAAATTTGTGATACTTTTTTCTGGCATTGTTCATATATGCCTTTAAATTATACCCAGCACAAGGTGTTCATTTTAAATGTCCCAGTCTAATTAGCAGTTATGAGAACAAATTACTGTTCTAATCATTCTGTCATTTATTTTCAATACAACAATGTATAAATTGATAAATCATCTCACTTTCATTGATAATTCTCAAATTCATTAATAATTCATGAGCAATTCAGCCAATGATAATCACCTATTTGATCACAAGATGCCATTTGGATAACCCAGTGAAACTTGATGAAAGTCACTAGTGTTTTCATCAAATATCTTAATTACGCATGCAAAATTACTTGAATAGAATTCCTAATTATGTTATGCTTGGTTAAGAATTCTATTCAAATCAGCAAATGTAAACATTCTGTTATGTCTCAATTAATTTGAAAAACAATATAAACAACTGGAGCTCGTGTCTCACTGCGATATCCAAACACTCATTTGGATATCCCGGTGAAACACTCGCTCTCATTGTTCATATATTACAGTACCGCTCAGAATTAACCTAACAAAAACTGTGGTTTAACCTCGGTTGAACCTCGGTTTGACCGCGGTGATTTAAAGGTTTGACCGAGGTTATACCGCGGTAATTTTGAGGTTAAACCGCGGTGACCGTGAGGTTTAACCGAGGTTTGAACGCAACTGAACCGATCCGCAAGCTTCGTATATGCTCGTAATAGCATTCGTAAATATTCGTGTATTTCCGAAGGGGTCATTATAAAAACTTCGTGTGTGCTTTATAAATATTGACATGGCCAGAAATCGAGGTCAGCCAGCGGGTTGACCTGTGGGCTCAAAATCTCAAAAATTCAAAATGGCGGTTTGATTCTATAAGGGGAGCTATTGCAGAATATAACCGTCCACTTCTAAATACTTCACTTGTTATCATAACACGCACGCAATAAGCAAAATATAGCTTACCCACGCTTTATAATAGTGTGAGTATACAATTATTATGTAATCATTTTCACTTCGTATCATCTTATCATGATAATTACAAGTGAGGTCTCCAAAAGTAGACGGGTATTCTGCAATAATCATTCCTATGAAAAACACTATATTTAGCTATAATCAAACAAAAATAAACGTAAATACTAATACTGGCAACATTAATCCACTTTATTATTGAAATCTCAGAACGAATCTTCGCCAACACAAACCAAATATATTAAATTTGCTGCGCTTGTTTTTATGAATATACGAGCAAATTTAAAAATAATACAGCGGTATAGGCCCTGGTAACCTAGTAACAACTCAAAACAGGAATGTTAAATGGCAGCAAGAAGCAAAGTGGCGAGCATATTTTGCTTGTTTATGCTTGTTTAGCGACTATTTCCCAGCGCTTGGTGGACTAAATTTTGACGAATCTGCGGGAACAGGTTTAAGCAAGCCGTTGAGCCTTTAAATGCAGCTAAAAGGAAAGTATTGTCCACCTCGAATATGCGTCGACATGGGACCGTGCGAAAAGTTGACAAAAAGGCCAAATTTACATATTGGAAAACCTCACTTCGGCAAATTATGTCAATTTATTAGGTGTTTACATACAAAGCGAGAAGTAGAAATATAAATCTCTCGGGAACATATCTACGCTACTCGGACTGTCGCCAGATTTTTGGGAGTTGATACTGGCCTTATTTGATAAATTTTTAGACGTGGGGCCATGTAATTTCTTTACAGGATCGAACACAAAATGCGTATGTTGAATTTTCTCTTATCAAATCTATAGTATGCCGCCATTTTGAATTTATTTGGTGTAAGCTTAATAATATAATAATATATAGGGTCAATAGGTTAGGTTTATGCTTGAGCGAGCTCCGCTTAAATATAAAAATTTTCAGTTAATTTCTCAGCTATTATATTAAGCTTTATATTTAATTAAAGCTAAGAATTTTGTGCATCCTCTCATCGTATTTTGAAATTGGATTTGTATCGTGGTGTAAAGTTATTGTGGTTTGTTGGATCGTATTGCTATCGTATTATTATAGCGCTACAACTGTGAATTTTGGTTAATGAACAATATCTTTGTCGTCGTTTGTCGTTTTCGTCCAAATCTTGCTGTGTGATCTACGAATCGTTTTGTGGTTATTTTGTTTAATTTTGGTGTTATTTAAACGTCGTGTTCATGAATTATTCAACATTAATTATTTTTGACCGTTGGAACTTTTGAAATTTAAATCCCGTCTGGCGTCGCTCTCCATGGCAACAACTATCTTATGCAATAAAATGCTCAATAAAGTTTTTGGATATCTCTTCTTTCTCATTTTAACTTTCTGGTTATCAATAAGATCAAAACCATCAGAAATTCAACCCAACGACAGAACATTTCCCCAGAATATCTGTAGTATTTCCCCAGAACTAGTGTCAATATCAAATCGATTGTGTTGTCTTTGGTCCTCCACGCGCGATAATACTTTACGTAAGTCTGCTTTCCCTCTCATGTCTAATCACAGATATGGCCTTCAATTTAACATTGCGAATAGTAATTTGCACCTTCTCCTGTGTATTCTACTTGCTGGTGATATAGCAACTAATCCTGGACCTGCCTGCAACTCAACATCATTACGATGCCTTTCCTTTAATGCTCAAAGCCTCGGAAGCCACAACTCTACTACTAGTAATTTAAAATCGTTTCAGGACCTTGTCTATGGTGAGAACTTAGATGTTATCACTATTACAGAAACTTGGTTAAATGATAAGATATTTGACAATGAGATTTTACCTAACGGCTACAATATAATCAGGAAGGATAGACCAGGAAAGAAACGAGGAGGAGGTGTATTGATCGCGCTAAGAGAGAACATTCCATATAACATTGTATTACCGTCAAATGCTAAACGAAACTGGCATGATCTTCTAGAAATTGTTGCAATCGAAATCCAGTTGAACAAAAATAGTAAAAAAGCTCTTTTATGTGTCTGTTATCGATCTCAGAAGTATAAAACCGAATCTTGGTCTCAAATGTTTACTGAATTCTTACAAGACACCCAAAATTATGATCTGATTCTTATAACTGGTGATTTTAACTTCCCTGAACTGACTTGGAATTCCACTCTCGTAGCCTCAAGACCTGTTTCAGCTCACTCTGTGGAATTTCGTGAACTAACTTTAGACTTCTTTTTGGAACAAACTAACACTCATTCTACACGTGGAGATAATATCCTAGACCTTGTGTTTTCAAGAACCCCTGAAGCCATAAAAGACTTGACTTGTATTTGCCCAAAAACCATGAACATATCTAGTGATCACGGTTTATTGATGTTCGACTTCCACTTAACCATGAGTTCATTTGGCTGTAGCAAAAGAACTGTTTTCGATTTCAAACGTGCTGATTGGAATGGTCTACAGAACAAGCTACGCTTTTCAAATTTGTCTCCAACAGATCACTCAAATCTAGACCTTGACGCTGATTGGGAGAAATGGAAAAACACCTTCCTTAGTGCAGCCGCTGACCATATTCCACGTAAATCGCTCAAGAAAAACAGTTCTCCTCCCTGGTTCGACGGTGATATTAAACACCTTATTAATAAGAAGGATTTTTGCAGAAAAAGGGCAAAACAGTCGCTGAATCCAAGTGCATGGGAAAAGTTTCGAACTCTAAGGCGTCAAGTCAAATCATTGTTGCATGACAAGCATAAAGAATTCTTTCAAAATCTGCCTGATCTCTTGAAAACAAGCAGCAAAAAATTTTGGTCCGTTTTTAAGTCAGTCTCCAAACATTCGAACATACCAAACAAAATTTCTTGGTCTAAAGATCCTACAACGCATATCGCTGCTGACAACCCTGCGGACATTGCAAATGTATTCAACCGTTATTTTTTCTCGGTCTTTAACACTGCCCAATGCCACGATTCACGTCGTCACCTCGACCAAGAAAACTATAATACCATTGACACACTTCAGGATATCGTTATTACGCCTGAGGAAGTTTACGAATGTCTCTGCACACTAGATCAGAATAAAGCATCAGGACCTGACAGAATTCCAGCCACACTTTTGAGACACTGTGCTTCCAGTATCTGCTCGTCTCTTTCTGAGCTTTTCAATAACAATTGTCTGTTGGTAAGTTGCCAAAAGAATGGAAACTGTCCAACATTACGCCAATCCCAAAGAGCGGGTCTTCTCGCAATGTTACCAATTACCGACCTATTTCGCTTCTATCACTTGTATCCAAGGTACTTGAGAGATGTATCTACAACAGGCTTATTGAGCACATTGGAGAAAAATTACATCATCTGCAGTTTGGTTTCTTGAAGGGCAAGTCAACTACTAGTCAACTCCTGCAGGTGTTACACGACATTGGAAACAATCTAGACAACAAGTGTCAAGTAGACACACTGTACTTGGACTTTGCCAAGGCATTTGACAAAGTAAACCATGAACTGCTGCTTTTCAAATTGAAACGTTTTGGCATCTCCGGTAATCTCCTATCTTGGCTACGTGATTATCTTTCTGGTCGCTACCAGAGGGTAACGGTTCTCGGCGAGACCTCGAATCCATTACCTGTCCTATCTGGTGTGCCACAGGGATCGATACTCGGACCACTACTTTTCCTGGTTTATGTAAACGATCTTCCCGACTGTGTCTCAAGTTCTTCATCATTGGCAATGTTTGCGGATGACTCTAAATGTTATCAACCCATTAAATGTTATGAGGACGCCGAAGTCTTGCAGTCTGACATAAATGCTATTGACTCTTGGTGCAAGGAGTGGCAGATGTCTTTAAATCACTCTAAATGTGGTCTCCTTCGCATTACAAGAAATTCTCAACCGATCCATTACTGTTACAATACGGGAGGCAACTTACTTAAAACAATCAACAAACAAAAAGATCTTGGTGTTATAGTCTCTAAAGATCCTAAATGGAGCCTCAACGTCCAAGCCGTCTCAAATAAGGCCAACAAAATGTTGGGGTTCGTAAAAAGATTGTGTTTTCATGCAAGTGACCCAAAAGGACGAAAGACCCTGTATTTAGCCCTAGTAAGAAGCCAGCTTGGTTACTGTAGCCAAGTGTGGGCACCCCAAACCACCCATGACATTCAAACCCTGGAACGAGTTCAGTGTCGCAGCACGAAGTTTATTTTATCTCTTCCATTTCAAACAGATATTTCATATCCTAAAAGACTCGCTAAACTCAACATTCTTCCAATTACCTACTGGCATGAATACCTGGATCTTGTTTATCTATTCAAATGTCTTTATGAAAATTCCGACAAAAATATAAAACTACATTCACCAAATCGTGTAACCAGACGCTCTAGTTCCACATCAGGACTCCTTCTTCAGATTACCAAATCAAAAACAGTAACCTTTCAAAACAGTTTTTATATCAGAGCATGCAGAACGTGGAACACTCTACCAATATCTTTAAGAAACTTAACTTTATTGTCTTCGTTTAAACGTTGTCTATTTAATTACTATTTTTTATTAACTTCTATTGTTTATAACCCAGAATTGCCGCACACATACAAGACTGTTTGTGTCAAATGTCACAAAGCCCGTCCTTTGGATTCACTCAGTGACACTTTGTGCTGCTAGTGCCCTTTCTTTATATTATGTGCTGACTTTTTGTTGTTTTTTGTTGTGATGCACTATTTAGTGTTTAACTCTTTATATACAATATTTCTATGTATTTTACAACTGACGCGGGGAACCCGTTATTGGAGCTTCGGCTCTGTGGGTGCGCCCTTCCTGTTTTTGGGTAAATTAAATAAATAAAGCTTAACGTGCATGCTTGTCAGCCATGTTGTCCTTCATTTCTGGCCATGCATATTTTGTAAACATTGAGGCATGGGGAGGCTGTCGCTTTATGCCAGGGAGCGATCGCGAATTGTCTCCTTACTTTCGACAAATACTTCAGTTGTTGGAATAACTAAGAGTTTAAACGAATGGTAAAGGCAAATATGTGGGTCTCTTCTTGTTTATTACAGTTTAAATAGATGTTTTAGAATAAGTAAGAATTTGGCGTGCGCATCAACTTAAATTAACTTAACTCTTTAATATAATAAAGGCTAAAGGTTATAACGTGTGTACCTAAAAGGTAAATAAAATCTCGGCCTTTTAGGCACACACGCGTTATAACCTGTTATAACGTGTGTACCTAAAAGGTAAATAAAATCTCGGCCTTTTAGGCACACACGCGTTATAACCTGGAGCCTTCATTATAAAACTTTATTATAATTGACAATCTTAGCCTTTATTATAAAACTTTATTATAATTGACGATCTGCTGTAGCCCTTATTATATAATGCCTTTATTATAAAACTTTATTATAATTGACGATCTGCTGTAGCCCTTATTATATAATTGAAGCTGACACCACAGCCTTTAAGCTTTCTCTTAGCTGTTATATTATAGCCCGAGTTAGCATTTTATTAGTGAAGACATTCTATACCGTGAATATTTTACTGCTTTTGGTCGGAAAACCTCGGAATCAGCATGCATATTAAAATTGCGGTTAGCTTTTTGCTGATGCGTGGGCTAAACCGCAAAAAAAACACCCGTTAACCGCAGGCTAACCGCAAAACGTCTGCAACCGCAGTGTTAGGTTAATTCTGAGCGGTACTGTACGTCAATGTACTAAATACTAATTGAGTTGATCACAATATAGTGCACTGTTACTGAAGCTTGTCAGTCCTGCTCATGCAATCAGATACCTACCAAGTCCATAACTGCACTACTCCCTGTCTATCCTTAATATCTTGAAACAGCAGTTTTGGATATATACAGTAGACACACCTGAATGTATGATTTGGGATTCAATGCAAAATCTGTGGAGATTATTGGTCAATGTTTCGTATCTATGTTCTGCAAATAGTTTCAATAATTGTTTATTTTTATTATTAACTGCCCAAACAATAATGGAAACTAGTACCTAACACCCTTGAATACCTTGATAATCTTACAGTATTTAAAAATTCAAACTGCATTTGTTGAAATATTGGATATAAATGCATGTCAGAAATATTGAGTGAGTAGGTCCAGAGAGGGCCTTCATATACAGTAACTCAAAGTTGCCCTGGAATTAATCCTGGATTATTAAAATAATTTAACTGGAATTTATGTCATGGTGGTGGTGCTGGAAGGCATTTGTCCTGAAACATTGTTATATTGATTGGTGTTAACTGGTTACAGGAAGTGATATCATTGGCAATGAATATAATAGTTTGCTTAAGTATTCTTACCTATTTTGCATCAGAAACACAAACTTTTCATGTCATTTGCAACATATTTTGCACCGAAAAAGTGTCCGGTTTTGCTTTCAATTATTCTATCAGTTTTGGAAGTACAGTATGTTGTGTACATTTGTATGTAATGTACATTTGTATGTAAAATTGTAAATTATAGCTACAACTTTGCTACTCTATAATCCTCACTCAAATAGGATCAAATAAATAAGGCTAGTCAAGTTTCTAACTGATAAAACTCAGCATAAAAATGTTTTCAATTTATTTTAAAACTCACATGATTATGTTGTTCTCACACTCTTTCAAAATCGAAACGTAATAATAATATGAGGTCTAGTGCATCAGTCAACCAAACCACTGGATCCGCCCCTGGGTTGCAGATAATAGGCTGTTGATTTGAAATGAAATGATAGATTGAAAATACAAATATATAAGAAAGGAGGATATGTAGATACAATAAGCTGATTATGGATAAAATCGCAACTGAGGAAAATGCTACCATTATATTTGCATGAAAAATGCATGTCAATGTGATAGCTTACTGTGAAAAAAATTATTGTTCAAGGTGACATGGTATAGACAGAGAAGGAAATTGTGACAGGAAGTTATAAATGCTTTAATTGGTGTAGCTGTAAGACAGCCACTCATATTACGAAAGTCACCGAACTGTGGAATGGGTCCAAATGTTTGTATTGCGACCACACCCACTTTCTTGAAGGAAGTTGTAAATATTCTTCAAGAAAGTGGGTGTGTTCCTCATAATGCACTTAATATTATATTATATTTAAGAATAAACATAGCTGAGACAAGTAAGGCAGGACGTGTTTATGAGTGTGGGAAAGCAATTCGTCATGATTTAAGACAGAAAATAATCCAAGATATTCTAGGAGACTTAGTTACAGGGTTCTTTGACGGAAATTTTAAAGAAATTGCCCTCATGAATTGAATAAAATATATGACACAGTGAGAAAAATTTGGAAACAGTTCTGCGAAACTGGTAACATTCGTTTCGAAAGTCGACCAAGTGGCAGTAAACATCTACAACAGGATGATATCAACTTCATCCCACCGTCCATCTATGAGCACAGGTGAACTTTACAAACATTTAAATGAGTTTGGTAACAGTGTTGGTGGAACAAGTTACTCAGGAGTAAGACGAGTTCTAAAATATCACATGGGCGATGGCGAATGGAGTTGGAAGAGACTAACACATTCCGTTCAAGAAAAGTTTACTACCGCCAACCTGACCTATTGTCAAGAATTTGTAAATTATGTCCACACAATTGATCCTCACAGATTGAAGTATTTTGATGAATCAGGAATTAAACTTTGAGATGTTGGGAGGCCGAATTATGGCTACTCACTAGTAGGGACTCCAGCCGTTGAGATTTCTAGAAACATGCATTCGCCTAATATTACACTTCACTTGATGTGCGGATTGGATGGCATTATTTATGCGAACACCGTAGATGGTGCAAGCAATCATTTAAGTTTCCTTAATTTCTTTGAAGAATCTAACAATTCATCATTATTGAGTGGGCCAAGCACAGGGAGAATGGTTGGACAACATAGGATGTGTTCTTTGGTACTTACCGACCTATTTGCCAGAATTTAACCCAGCCGAAAACGTATTTAATAAGCTGAAAACAATTCTAAGGCGATTTGAGTACAGAGAACTGTTGCGGGACAGTCTTCATGTGGCTGTACACCAAGCTCTACAAGAAATTGCGACAAATGATATGGATTTTTTAAGTTCACTGGATACATTAATGTTTAACTGTTTAATAAGGCTTATTTCAAACATCGCTCTTTTCATGTGCCGAATGTATTAGAAACAATATTAATAGATAATGATTAATGATGCGTTTCAGCTGATTATGTTTGAACATGATAGTTCAGACAATATAAATGTTGCATGTAGAACACATATCATAGAACATTTTAAACCTTGTAAAATTCCAAATTTGTCCATATATAATTGTTCAAATTGTTTCATGTATTTACTAGATAAATAAATCAACCATATTTCAGTTTATCAATGTATTACAAATAGCCATAAATACATGCAGTTGCACTGTCACTACCGACCATAACTGTGTATAATTTCTCTTATATGGCATAACTTCCACAAGTCAGTCAAAAATTAGAAAGCACAATTTTCAAAGATAACATTATCCTGAAACAGCCGCATATTTCTGTATCAAATATTACTGTAAAGATGCGGCTGTTTCAGGTTAACGTTAGTTAATACATGCATGACAACACCAGTGATGCTCACAACAGATTGATGTTATTTTAAAGTGCCTATGCAACGAAAAAATGGATCCACTTTTTCCGTTTGGATTAGGTACTTTACTATGTAGATATTATTTTTATCAATAAAATAATTCTAAAAACGCTATCAATCGTGAGTTATTTTCGTTTGAATTGCGATAATTATCGTGAAAAAGACTAGACATAAAATATAAGAAACCTGGGGCGAGTGACGTCATTGGTTGTGTATGCCTCGAGGAGAACGTCGTTTTGTTTGTTTTTTTTATATACAATCACAAAGAGAATAGAGCCATATTTTAATAATTTATGAGCGAAATGACAGAAAGCGAATCGGAATATTCTTCGTCATCATCTGAAGAAGAGCTTGACGTAAATAATTCGCACGAGGGCGAAGTAGAAAGCATATTTGTATGCCGTATCAAGATGAACCTTTGGCAGACACCGATGAGTCGAGCGATGAATCCGACGAGCAGGACGAAGATGGATTATCCCCTTTCACACTGGAGAGAAGATACGATAAAACCGATCCTGTTGAGTCATGGTATATATAAAAATTATTATTGGATTACTAATATTGTGTTATTCAGCCTATACAAGGTGGTCAATAAGAGTATAGGTTTTGTGTTGTTTTAATATATAAACAAGTCTTAAAAACACTTTTATATATGTTTGAAAGCAAACCTCAACAGGTTTTATTATATACACTACTGTATTAAACAAAAACTTTCTTCTAATGTTTATATGCATGTCTCATAAATAGAAAACCATTGACCGTTAATATTATTTAGGTGCTTGTGTAGTCATTGCAATGACCAACATTTGGATTGTGCCCTTGAGTACAGATGCTGTCAAGAAGTGAATCCAGTTGTCCATTTGCTGGGATTTGATGGTAGCTGTGAAAAGGTTAAATGTATTACAGAGCATCCTGATTTTGGGCCTATGACCAATAGAGCAGTGCTTACAACTGTTGCACCCATGCTAAAAGATAAACAAGGGAGAGGTTATCGCCGTCAACCTGGTAGATCTGAGAATGAGTAAGTTACATTTTCTTTTACACTAACTTTGCAAGGACTGTGTATGCCCAACTTAGCATTTGAGATTGATTCAAGTTACTTCATGTTAAAATTGCAGACTCCTCCGGGCCACGGCATACAGATGGCTGATAAGGTGGTTGTGTGGCTCTTTAGGGTGGGACAACACTCGTCCATTACCAGCATGTATCTACCACAGCATAAGGACAAGGATACATACAGAGAACAGAACAGGATATGCAACAGCACAAGCCAGGAGTGATGAGTGACTTCACATACTGTGTGTTATTCAATAATTATATGTATTTAAATTATGTAAACTTTTCAACAAAATGAAATATAATGCATGGTGTAATTCTGTGTGTACATTTGCCCATTGCAACACATGGGAAAACATGCATAACCTGGAAATACACGCTTCCGGAAAGTATGTCACTTTGTTATAGAGCCTTGTTTTCGTGATTGAGACGCGGCCTTTAACTGATGTCTGATACATGAAAACGAGGCTCTATAGCATAAGTGAAGTACTTTCCGGAAGGGTGTATTGTATTAATTGGCTGGTTCTGAGGAAGTATTGATAAGTAGGTTTAAGCATTCACATCCAATCTGTATCTGATTTACTGTTGCTCGCCTTGTAAATCATATACAGATCAGCTACTCATGCTTTACATATTATTTTATCCTTACTTTATCATCATCATTCGGCTGTAGCCAAGATATGCTTCACCATCAACCAGTACATATATTGCTTATCTAATATAATTGTTAACTAGTTATTTATTAATGTTATCAAAATGTCCCTAAGGGCACTTGTTTCGGGGATGACCCTTCATGGGCTGGTGGCACTTCCTACAACATCGGGCCTTCTTCTTTGCAGGCGGACCTTCTTGGGTATTGTTTTGTTGAATGAGCTGTGACTGGAGTTCAGTTTGCTTGTTGACTAGATAAAACAAAATAATATTTTTTAGTCTATTGTTTGTTATTGATATATTTATAATCAAAATACCTGTATTACATTTACCTGCTGGAAATAATTCTGTCTTAAGTTTATTTCTTTCATATTTGAGACATATAGCCTCTGCTTTTGACACTCGATCATCAAATTGTCTGTTGAGAGGATCTGGTATCTTTGCCTGGTATTTTTTGAGCATCTTCAAATGTTCTTTGGCCGAGTGATTAAGCATTACTTCTTTAATAGCAGACACATAGTCTGAAATGGTTAAACAGTTGCAAGTTGTTATTGTAGTAGTTAGTTTGCATTAAATTAACCTAGCAATTTTTAAGACCATTACAGATATTTTAAAATTCTGCACAATTGAGCATGCTTGCTTAAATAGTTTACAAGTATCACCTGTGTAATTAAATTGTGATAGCTCAATATATATACAAATTGATACATTAATTGGTATGCCTACCGTAACTTTGGGGAACTGAAACTTCTCGCACTACTTCCTCTCCTTGTTTGAACTTTGGCCAAGTAACTTTGTAATAAATTTTACCATCTTTTCTCTTACGAGCTTTTCTTTTGACATTTTCATTGACGTGGAGGCTGGCCAAAATATTTCTAAATTGTCAGGATAACCCAAACAAAAAATTGGATCATTCCAGAAAAGTTTCACACTACCCCCATGGAGGAATTTTCTGCCATCCTGAAGGGGCGGGGAGAAAAAATTGTTTCTGAGGATAGTAAGTGTCTTAGGACATCCAAAGGGAGTAGGGTTGACCTCCAATATCCTCTGTGGGGGAGGTAATGGATTTTTTTGGAATGACCTATTAGGTATTTTATGTACAGTATTGTATAACTGTGCAATGCTTCCTATATAGCATATTTGGCATTGTAAGGTTAATCAGACTTTATTGTAATAGTTTACCTGCAATATGTCCCAAGCCAGGAGAAACACATCATTTTGGGATGCCAGTAGTTCAATGTAGCATGGTATCCCTCGAGACAGCTAGTCTGTGCATCAGGAGACAGTTTTTTAATATCATTCAGAATTCTGGTGTTCATAAGAATTGAATTCAGTTTTTCGTGACTCTTTGTTCCTATATATATATATAAAATAAAAATTAGGTAAATTAGTAAAGATCAACTGAAAGCAGCTTTGAAATATATCCCTTTAAATTGGTAATAATGCAGGATTTGCTAAAGCAGGTTACAGTACCTATCTTTATCCATTTTCTGCGCTGAATTTCATCATGAGCACAAATTGGAAATAATGAATCTGAATGTCCTGTATGTCGATTGGCAACATGCATCATAAAGGACTTCCACTTTGCCAATATAAGTTGCTCGAAGCCCTGCTTAGTGCTTGTGGCACACCAATATACATGTCTTCGGACTCCTTTCACCCAGTAGGTAATTCTTTCATAACCCTTCTTTTTGCCAGCCTTCAGCATTTTTTTAGTGATGGATCTGGCAACATGCCAGATATCATAAAAATGACTGGTCTTGGGTTGGTGCTCTCTGATCCATTTAGCGATGCCCAGGTGCCTGTCAGAAATGAACACAGAAATTGCAAGTCCTGCCAATAACAAGAAGTCAAAGCACTGTTTTGCTCCCTGTAACTCCATTGCTTGACTACTTCCAGCTTGATTGGCCTACAAAAGACAAATTTTGATGTGTTCAAAACTATCAAAAATAAAAATCATCTAGGAGTAAAACTTGATTCTGATAATAGTAAGTGTATTAGGATATACTTGGGGGGGGGGGGGGTTAGATATATAATTATATACCAACCTGAAGTAACTCAAAGTGTACAATTTTCAAGGTAGTACAACAAAACATTGTGTAGAGTCCATATTTGGCACTATGACCCATGGAATCGAACCTTCCATCACCGCTCCATACAATATCTTTTGATCTCCTCAATTGCTCAATCATGTTGGCCCTGTATGTTTCCCAGTGTTGCAATATTGCAGGAAAGACAAACTTTTTTTGATGGAGAAAGAATGTACGGATTGATATGACCGATAGCTTCATGTGACTGCATAGCAGAAGAACCCGGCTAATCGAGGTCCCAGCCACCAACACAGCAAAACTGAATAAAATGTTCCCAGCTGGATATCGTCCCAGTACATAGGGCTGACTTCGCCAGATAAACGGTTTATTTAGGCATTTACTGCATGTCTGAACAACTGTTACCATTGTCCCATTTCTCTTCATAGTCACTTTTGCATTGAAAGCAAAACATTGTGAACAGATTTAACAACATTGTATAGAAAACCATAAATTTTGGTTCTTCATGAGCTGGTATGCCAGGTTCTACCCTAAAAACGGTATGGTAATTTAGAATACAATTCATGCAACATGGTAGATGAATAAACTGTACAACTATACACAATATCCACCTCAGACAAGAATTTATAGGAGGTTAATATACTTCATAAACAAACATTGTGACCAGGAGTGCCGTCATATGTTTGAATCTAGTGATTTTAGTCAAGGAAAAGAAATTTGGTTTGTCCTAAGCAGTTTAGAATAAGCTGCATTTAATAACAATGCCAATAAATTTATAGTATACATACCTTACTGTATTTTTGGTGTCTATACAAGGATCTTCATTATCTTCATCATCATCATCAGGACCCTCTATAAATTCTTCTTCAAAATTCCACTCTGGATCTTCATTATCTGTACGACACTCCTCCTCTGTACAGCTACCAAGCTCACTTGCCGTATCTTCCTTTTGGCTCAGATAATCATCATGATCATGACATGTTGACTCAGACTCATCTTCTGTAGTTTCAGTTGAATCAGATTCATCTTCTGTAGTTTCAGTTGAATCACCATTACAACTCTATAAATACAAGTATTGACTATTGGATTGCAAATATTTTACTCAGGTATACAGTGAGCTTTCTCAAACAGTTCTAGTATAATATTTTATTATATTGTATTATATATTCTACTATAATATTCTTTATTTACTCTTGGTTGGTATCAGTGGCACCGTGGGTCTCACGTGTTTTTTTTTTGGGGGGGGGGCAAAGGAAGTATTTTTCCGACAAATCAATACGTAAAAAAAATTCCGGACTACAACATTTTAATCCCCCCTCCCCCCTCGACAACTTTTTTGGTCAAAAAATTTTCTAGACAAGACACAACTAATTGCTTCCATAGCAATTTTTAGGTTAAAAAATTTTCCGGACACTAAAGAAGTAATTGCTTTCGTGGCACTTTTTCCGAACTTGACCACGAAGATCCCGACAATAGGGGGGCCATGGCCTCCCCTGCCAACTCCCAGCCACGCCGCCACTGGTTAGGCGTAAAAAAATACCTGTGGTTCCGGTTCCCAACCGACCTTATATTTTTTTCTGCCGACCCTATTATTTCTTCAACACAAGTGACCGTGCGACCCTATTTTCTCCAGGTGGTTGCGGGCTGCTGCCAAAATTGCGTCTGTTGTCACATATTCAAAAAAAATTGTTTTCTGACCTACCGACCCTAATTTTTTCGCGATGTGAAACCGGAACCACAGGTATTTTTTACACCTTGGTATTAAATAGCTAATTTAACCCATTAGCTGGCAATGTGCCTGAATGAACAAAACTATCTGCCTGTGTCTGTTGTTAACCTGTTAGGTTGCAATGTGCCCGGATGAGCCCTTCTAAGTATTTCACTTTGTCTAAATGCCAGACGATTTTACATGTTGCTAGTAAAGTACTGCCAGTGAATGGTTAATTTTGAAATGGTCGTGATCATCCTCACCAGGTTCAAATGCTCTCTTAGATTTTGTGCTGTTCTTCTCAGGTAGCTGTTGTTTTTCTGAAGTCGTCGTATAGCGAGACTTTTCTTGGAGCATTTCTCACACAAAATTGGTGTGGAGAGGGAATCTTTCTGATTATTTCCTGCACTGGGTTGGTTTGAAATTATCTCTTCCATTACAATGTCTGTTGTAGAATCTGTGTCTGGAACACTTGTTGTGGCATCCATATTTACCAAGCTATTTGAAGAACTCATACTGACATCATTTGTTGTAGGATTTGTATCATCAGTGGATTTGCATGCACTGTTCATATGGCCAGTGGCAGTGGATGGCATTGACGCTGGTTCGAGCACCTATTAACGTATTAATATTGAAGGAATTATGCTCAGCATACTGTTAATTTGAAGAATAAAAGGCTTGATATAAATCTGATAAGAAGTAGCTAACAGATTGCAGCTCAAACTGATTTATTACTGGAATAAATAAACAAATACAGCGGAAAATTCGCCTTACCTTTCTCATGATCATTCTCTTATCTCGAACCGTTAATAAATCTTGTGTATCGGTCTGCTTTTTTATCTGTCGAGCCGTGTCAATTGTGGGAACAGACCCGTTGACCAGTCGTGTGTTCTTGGAAATTTCAACAGAAACGTTTTCGGGGTCAAGAAGATCCAAGCGACGAGTAAAACAGTGTTTGTCAAAATGAACCGAACACAACACAGACGTTTGAGATGGTTTAAATCCTGGCCTATGCTTCTGAACAAATTGAGTCCATTTTCGCTTTAAAATATCATCTGATGGAAAAGTATGCATGGATATATCTTTAGTCAAGCTAGTATTATTACAACTTATATTCCCCGGTCCACCAGCGACGCAAAATTTTCCACTAACCCTTTTTTTTCGATCTCTTTGAAGGCTCGCCATGTTTTTTTGTTTACCGCTCTTTCAACTATACACAACCAATGACGTCACAACGGTCAGAGGGGTCTCGATTTGGCGGAGAGGAAAGTGTCTCAACATTTTAGGCAAAATCTACTGTTTTCAACCGTAAAAAACCTTACTTCCTTTTAACTAATACCTTTGAAACTTTCAACATCAAAAGAAACCGGTTCAAATGTTACTTTCATGCCATTTGCTATACTTTGGAATTTTCGTTGCATAGGCACTTTAACGCTTTCTATATAATAGTAATTATACAATTGATATTTTTTAACTGTATAAACAAGAAACTATAGCAATTTCCAACTCAAAAGCAACGTGAAAATTAACGAATAACAAATGTCAACTGTCAATATCAACTATGTAATCTATATAATTAGATTTACTGAGATTGTTATGAATTGTGTAAAAATTACCGCAGTTTTTTCGCTCATTTTTTATGCTGCCTTAAAAAGTAGCGAAAGTCCGTAATCTGTTTCTTCCTCGGATTCTTCAACGAAATCATGGCACTCAGAGCGACCAGTACAACTAATTGCGGGTATCCCAGTGACGGTGTGTGTATCCGATGATGGAAATGATTGCAAACTTTGTTCAATTCCTATTTTAATGTGGTAATTCTCTTCCTCCAAAGTAGTGGGGAAATATTGCCCTAATGCTGTAGTAGGAATTACTTGGCTGCTAGTAGAATAAGTGCTGTTCGGAAGTACACCTTTCCCTGGAAATTTTATTCCTTTCTGTTCCCGGAGCTTGACCACTGGATTTACATGTTCATGTTGTGTTGACTGTTCGCTCACAGTTTCATTAAAAACATCAAATCCTGCTTCATACTTGGTTACAGGTGTATGTACCACAGAATACCGCAAAAATTTACATGTTCCATATCTTTTGTATAATGTATATAATATGGTTCCTTAATATTTTTTAGCATAGTCTATCGATATATTTTTTCTTCCTGGGGGTTTTGGGACAAGATTTCATAGACTTAATTATTTTTTTTTAAATGAATATTCTGTGGAAAAAAATCCAATGTACCACAGAATACCAGTGCAGAGGTAAGTAAGCAACGGTTTATCAAATTGTACCAGGATTTGGTGTGTCATGTTGTATGATAATACTGTGAGATATTACCAACTTAATTTAGTGAAAGTTAAACACTAAAATCAGTACAGAATACCAGTGGTATAACCAAAGAATACCAGGTTTATCAATAATTTTGAAAAATTCAGTTTTTCAATGGTAAAATTGATTACACTGTGTGATTCCAGTGTAGTAATAATGTTGTGTTGCATAGAAAAAGTATTGATCAACATAAATTATGCTGGTTTGCGAACTTATTTTTAAACATTCGGATTTTACAGGCATTATGCGAAAAAAAGTACCAAAAATATAGAATGTTACTTCTTGATAATCCTGATTATTTTTAAGAATTTTTAAGAAAATATACATTTTTTGTTTTTATATGTCAACTAAGACTAAAACTAACATCTAATCACAAAAATAAAGTTTATAGCATATTTCCTTAAAATTTTATAAGAGAAATAAATAAGACAGGTATTCTGTGGTACCATGGTATTCTGTGGTGCATATACCTGTAGTAAGTTCTGAATTTCTCCAATATCTGGAACTTTTCCCTTACACACTCTTTCAAGCTTTCGAATATCTGTATTCATGACTAGCCAGTTCGGTATGTTGTCTCCAGCGATAGTTTTCCTAAGGTATTTATCAGGATTGCTGTTAATTAGATTTGCTTGCACTTTGGCAGCAAATGTGTTGAGAGCTGAGGCGTAGGGTTCTTTCTTGGAAGTAAGATCGCTATCTAGTTGCTTTAATTTCCCATTTAAAACTTTCAACTCAGACTGTATTTGTTTAATATATTTCTCCTCATCTGGGTGCCATTTGATTTCTTTACATATTGTCACAGAAGAACAAGGAGGGATGAACAAATAGATTTATTATGTCCTGCTGAATGGCAAACTGCATGAGCATAAAGATGCCTTCTTGCCTTCCACGGTGGCACCAGTTAGTGGTTTACAGTTATTTTGAAGTTCAGATAATGTTGCTTCTTTGCGACATTTTGTTCTACATTGTCCTTGTCTTTCTAAAGTTTATCAAAGAACTTATCAGTGGGAGACCGGTACATTTTATCAGCTGTCTCACTGGTGGTATTATCAAACTCAAGGCATTTCACGGCTGACAGAGATCTTGACTTTTTAGCCATGTGTACTAATACAGCAGATTTTGGAGAGGGAGATGGAGAAACTCGAGAACGCTTTTGTGAAACGCTGTGCTTTGCGCCATCTTGTGGTGTGTTAGCTAACTCATTCATTTTAAAGAGTGAGTATCATGCCCGTGATGCATTGCGTGCTTATTGCCTTAGTCGGCCATTTTACGGTGCCGGAAAAATGGCCACCAAGTTGTATTTTGAGGATTAATGTGGAATCTGCGCGATATTTGAACAATCGTGTTATAAATTATTAATTTTTTGTATTCCCCTTGGAGCATTGACCATGTTAGAGGAATTGTTTGTTTGTTATGATAAATAATACGCCGTAATTTTCGATAAACTGGTGTATTTCCTTCCGAGTCATGGCTGGCGCATCGCCTCCGAAACGTGGAAGGCCAAAGAAAGACGAAGCAGTCGTGCGGATAAGATTAACCAAGCACATATATGACATGTGGACTACAAAAAAAGATTCTGCTGGGTTCGTGACGAAAACGCATAGCAAATTTGCAGAATATCTTATGATGAATACATACGAAGGTCTAAGCATCCAAACTCCTAGTAGTGGTAAGTTGAAATATTTAGTACGATCACTGCAGTTTATATTTATACTCTATATTTTACCCAAAGTCATGTTATTATGAATTATATATGGCTTGTATACAATTTACGTTTTGTCTGTTTCAATTTAGTGCATCATTCACATGTACCATGTTGTTCAACACCTGCTGTAGGACAAAGGAAAACTAGGTTATTTCAATTAGGGTATTTTCAGTTATAATATGGGTTTTTACTGTGAATATAAAGAATGCATGTCAAGTGATTGTTGACATGCAATGTTCCCTTTATGTCATTTGTAGTGTAAATATTCATGGAAAGTCTACTTCTCATATTTCTGGACATGAAGTCGAAGGTTTGGAGACTTTGGGCATCAGTACAATGGAGAACTTGTCACTCTCCATTAATCCTGAATTTGGAAAACATTTTGGCAACCCTTCCAGTTCCGAGACAGATACTACCAGCTCAGAATCAGATTCCGATTCAAGGTAATTGACCTTTCTATTTAAAATCATCTTTCATCATTGATAAAGACCCAGAGACATGATATTCATACGTTTATAAACTATATCCCAGGTTCAAAGGTGTAAACGTAATCAGCATGCAGATCATATTTGAACATACATAATGCAAGAACAAATGTAATCTGTAATAATATATAACCAGGCAACCAGCGATTATAACAGGAAAATTATCGGTCGAAAATGTGTTTCGTCCGGTACAAAACGTGCAACTGCAACATTTTTGAGGCTACAAAAGGTATAAGTAAAATAGATTGCTCTATCATACATGCATATCTTAGTACTGTGGCTTCACAGCATTGAGGGTTCGATTGCCGTAAAAAAATTCATATAAAGTATTCGGACACTTTATGCTTGTGAGAAATCTTACAATATTGTAACTCTGAGATAAAAAATGCACGTGCTCACCATAATCTGTTGTTTTGCTTCGTTGACTGCGATCTCGTGACGTTCAAATGCGTTTTTTCTTGCATTTGCGGAGGCAACTGTTCCCTGTCCCTGTGTCTTGTTTTTGCAATTAGCTGTTTTAGTTCCACATGAACATCTTTCTGTGCATTTGACACCTTCATCCTGGCAAGGGCAACCTCGCTACTTTCTGCCGCTTCGCTTGCTGCACGTGTTTTTGCAGCTACAGCGCTAAATTTAATAGGAATTTGTTGAGTAAATACAAGTCGCAAGTATACAGTTATTTGTTACTGAAACAACTGGTGAAAATAAGGTAAACTAACCTGTGTTCTATCATCGTCAGCGGCCAAAGTTGGTTCATTCAAGGGTTCAACCGCTGCGGCTTCGACGCCGGTTAAACGTTCTTCCCTTGGCGATATACAAACTGGCGACCCATACACATTTAGATCGTCCTCTAAATCGTAACGCTCCAAACAGACATCGTACTAGAATCACTTTATTTCGCACAACAATGTGAACAACTGCTATATTTCATGATATCGCACGAAATGTAAAGTGCTTCCGCAAGCATGTAAATAAACATAAGCATGCAATGCATCACGGGCATGATACTCACTCTTTAATTTGAATAATTTTTAGGTTTTCGTGAGTTGAGTTTCTTGCCGTTTCAAGCATATCAATGAATGAATCAAGATCTCCGATTGGAAGATCAACCCAGTCCTCTCTGTCATCCAAATACTTTAATGCAACTTCTTTGCCTCAAAGACTCGGAACTCTTTCCAAAATTCCTTTGCATAAGTGAGTGAAAATCTAACGTTTTCATCTCAATTGAGTTCAAAAACATCTTAACACACCTCTCTCCACCAAGTTTCACTTTAAATTCATTATAAAGCTGATCTGTTAAATTTGTTCTGATATTCGAGTCAGACAACAACAACTCGAAGAAAGAGGGTGTGTCAATTAAAGAAAGTGGGTGTGGTTGCAATACAAAATTTTAAAAGCTACTGAGCCAAACTGCGAGCATTTACATGCAGAAGCGAAAACTTCGTCTTTGTTTGCAGATGATACTAGTATATATTATTCACATTCTGATATCAAGCAACTTGAGGCAATCCTAAACAGTGAGCTTCAAAACCTTGATATCTGGATGAAATCAAACAAATTATCTGTAAATATAAGCAAATCAAATTATTTAATTTTTCCAGTGTTCAGCAAAGTACTCAAAATTTTTACTTAAGTAAAAGTGAAAAGTAACACCTCAATTTTTACTTAAGTAGAAGTAAAAGTACTGACTGAAAATTTTACTTAAGTAAAAGTAAAAGTATTGCCTGAAAATTTTACTTAAGTAAAAGAAAAGTACTGGAAAAATATACTTAAGTAAAAGTACTACTGAAATAGAATATAAATTCGCAAACCATTTGACTTGACAAATGGCAATTAAAATGCAAAAGTTAACGTAGGAATAGAACATTCAGACAAGTACCGTACAGTGCATACTTTATTCTTTAATCTGCACAGACTATACTGTGCCAACAAAAACTCAATATCAAAACTGTAATATCCCAATATATATATATATATATATATATATATATATATATATATATATATATATATATATATATTTTGTATATATAGGGTGGATAAAAAAAGTTGGCCTGTTTGATTTAGTATAACATATTACTGAATGCAAAAAAACTTTGTTGAAACCAAAGGTTTATACTAAATCAAAGAAGGTTTATACCTTTTTAGCCTCTCGGTATAACTTCTATTAACTCATGCAAAAGAACTGTTTACTTTGCAAATCAGTTGGTTCTCAAAGTTGGAATCATTAATTCTACTCCTACGAGGTAGAAAGATCTGTGATCTGCACTAAACAGCCTTTCACTGGCAGCACTTGATGGCATAGGAGTGTTTAATTCGAGAAATATGTCCTTCAGCTGGGACCACTGTAGAATTTCATTTGCAGACTGGGAAACTGGAAGACTTAGAAAATGCTGCAGCTGTTGCATTGGATCTGGGCCTTTTTGTTTAGACTTCCTCCCAAACAAATCTTCAAATTCATCAGGGCAGCTTCTTTCATTTTGGTCATCTGTGAGTGTGACTGTTGGGGCAGAAGTGCTGTCAATCTGGTTTTTTTATCATAATTTCCAAGTAATTGGTGCCTGAAATAGAGGAGAGAAATTTCTGAGAAATTCTAGGACATTTTTTTTCATTTTTCAATTTCCCAAAACTCACATGATACAGTAAAAACCTATATAGATGTATAGAACCAATTGTCCAATACATCTTAAAACACTAATTATTGCACAACTTACCAGCTTCAATCAGTTCATTGGGAATAAGCGAATCAGTCTTAAAATGTGGATGGATCAAACTTGCTGCAAGCAATTTGGGGTCCCTCATCATGGTGCCAAACCTCTTGTCTATACCAGCAATGAGGGCTTCAGCAAGAGGTTCACAGTAAGTCAACTTATCTTGGATATTAACCAATATTGATCTGAGTCCATACAAGGATGGAAGAAGGTAACCCATAAATCCTTTCTCCTCTGATTGCAGAAGGTCGAGTGTATGTGCAAAAGGTCTCATCACGTTCACATAGTCATCAAAAAACTCAAGCTCGTCAATCGTGAAATTGAAAATTAAAATTGTAAAAATTACAATAAAATATTAACCCGTTAAGCTGCAAGGTTCTAAATAATCACTTAACAAGTAAAAGTCAGACATTAGCAGCAAAATATTATACCAAAGTACCAAACACATTATACCAAACATTATACCAAAGTACCAAACACAAAATCTATACTTTAGACATACATAGAAAATATGATACCTGGGTAACTTAATCCGTTCACACAATAGTGCCAAAGCTCGAGGATCATCTTTGTTAATCTTTACTAGACGTTGAATTGCCATGTACCACGAGTTCCATCTTGTCTGGTTTGGCTTTACAAGAGCTTGCTTGCATATCTCGACAATAGCTTCGGCAGTTTGAACAGACCGAGAAGATTTGTTCCAAATTGCAGTTGCTTTAGCTGAGGATGAACGATGCAACTTTTTGAATTGTGAATCTAATTCTGCATCTTGTGCATCCTTGGTAGCAATGAGATTCAACGAGTGACAGGCACAGCGTTGGTGAGGGGGTAGTTGCACATTTGTTCCACGACCGTTGCTTCGTTGGTTCACAAGTGTTGCAGTAATGGAGACAGGTTGTATAAGGTCTTCATCAACGGTGTCATCTTCTTCGTCTTCATCTACTCTTCATCCACGGAACCAAACATACGAAATGCTTTAACAAAGTTGGAGGCGTTGTCAGTTGTGGTGGAGACAACCTTTTTCGCATTGCCAAATTTGATATGGATTGAGCTAAGAGCTCCAGCAAGAACATCGTAGGTATGTGAGCCCTGAAGATGTTCACACGACAATGCAGCCCAGAACCGTTTGATGGTATTTGGATCTATCCAGTGTGCAGTCACCCCAACAAACGACCTTCCTCTCATTGACCACCCATCAGTTGTAGTGGCAACATAACTGACATTCAAGATTGATTTTATGTTTTGGGAGATAGTCGTAGCCAAATCACCATACCTCCGTTTCAAAGTTGACTCGCTTATGACATTAAATTTAGGAGAGATAGCTTTTATTATTCGATTGAAGCTAGTCAACGAGACAAAGCGAAACGGTAACAGTCCGTCGATTGCAAAATCCAAAATCATATGATCAATGTCAGCTTGTGATAATGTCTTGTTATGGTTGCTAGCAGAAAGCATTTCTCGATTTTCTCCTATCTTCAGCTGTTTCCTTAATGGGTGGTCAGTTTCACACGATTGGGTCGGGCCATTTTTTCTCTTCGCAGAGCTTTGCATACCGGCTGTCAAAGACTTGTAAGTTTTGAGCTCGGAAGGGTGAATTCGCTACAAGATCGATTGGATATGATATTACTCAATACCTTTTATTATTTGCGAGGAAAGCTGGATACATAAATAACTTAATACTATTAAAGCCAATGATATTCCAATAATTGGACAAAGATAGAAACTTTAATACCTCAACATGCTTTTGCAGATTTGAGGGAGAGTTTAACGCAGACGATAAAACTTTTTGTAGAGGTAAAGAGAGAAGGCATTTTACACGCGCCGATTTACTTCCAACGTTGACAATCTCGAATATGGAGTAAAGGTATGACCAAGGATGAATAACTGCAGCATCAATATCAACCACGTCCACGGAATTAGACATAATATAATTTAATATGATTACATGATGCATATATGTCAGCGAAACAAACAGAAACCTTGAATGTGAAATTTGGGCGGAAGTAAACCGGAAGTAACAGCCCTGAGCCAAGCACATTCCCACAATCCCACCAAGTCCCACCCAATCCCACCAGTCCGTTTTAATAAGAAATACTTTTTTAAAATTTTTACTTCGCCAAAATATAGCAAAAGTAACGAAGTAAAAAAGTAAATATTTACCAAAAATCGTACTTCGTTACAAGTAAAAAGTACTTCATTAAAAAAATACTTCGTTACAAGTAAATACTGATTTTTTTTACTTAAGTAAAGTAACGAAGTAAATTTACTTCGTTACTGGCTAACACTGAATTTTTCATCCTGGTAAAAAAAGCTAAGTCTTAATTTAATTCTCAAATACGATAACCAAATTCTTGTTCAAAAATGGCATATAAAATTCTTAGGTGTATATTTAGATGAAAATCTGTCATGGAAAATCCACATAAATTATATTAGTAAGAAAATATCAAAATCTGTTGGAATAATCTATCGCTCGTGATTTCTCTTATCATCTGTTACAAAACTTTCCTTATATTATAGTTTAATATACCCTTATCTAACATATTGTAATATAGTCTGGTCTTCAACATATGAAACTAATGTGAAGAGAATCTATCTTTTGCAAAAGCGAGCTGTTAGAGCAATGACTAAGTCAGATTACCATGCTCATTCTGCTCTGCTTTTCAAAAAATTAAATATATTAGATATCTTCAAACTAAATACTCATTGTATAGGTATATTTATGTATATTTGGAACATTATGGAATAAGAGGAATTTGTCTTCAGTGGTTTAAAGATTATTTGCAGGAAAGAACTCAAATTGTAAAATATAAACAACATAGGTCAACTGATATGAATGTTACTACAGGAGTCCCACAGGGTTCAATTCTTGGTCCAATTCTTGGTCCAATTCTTGGTCCATTGCTATTTCTTTTATACATGAACAACATCGAAAGCTGTAGTGATATACTTTCGTTCATATTATATGCAGATGATGCGAATGCTTTCTATTCAAATTCGTGCTTGAAAACTTTGTATAATACAATGCAAAATGAAATGAATAAGGTTGTGAGATGGCTCAATGCCAATAAATTATCAATCAACGCTTCTAAGACAAAGTTTGTAATTTTTAAATAAAAAAAAGTCTTTACTGAATACAGATAATACAATCAAAATAAATAATGATTTGTTTAAGCAAGTGACGTTTGTAAAGTTTCTAGGAGTTATAATTGATGAAGAGTTGACATGGAAGAACCACATCAGCTCAATTCTGAAAACTATTATTAAATGTACAGGTCTGATCGCTAAACTAAGACATTATACAAATAGAAACACTTTAAAATTGATTTACTATGCATTAGCTTATCCATACCTCACATACGGGAATCTTGTTTGGGGAAATACATATCCCACAAGATTGCAAAAAATAATGAATGTACAAAAGAAAATTGTTCGATTAGTTTGTTTTAAATCTTATTCCGATCATTCTGAACCATTATTTTTGGACTTGAAAATCTTGAATGTCTACAAAATTAATGATTATGTAGTATATTTATGTATCGATTCTTTTATTATCAAAATAATTTGCCGGACTTTTATTGTGATTATTTTAAACAAAACAGTGAATTACACAACTATAATACACGTAATTCCACTAAGTTACACATGAACTTTCAAAGAACTAATTATCGTAAATATACTGTGTTTAACAAAGGCATCTCCATATGGAATGGTCTCAATGAAAATATGAAAAATATCAAATCGTATTTCCCTTTTAAGAAAAAAATAAAATCCTATTACTTACTATCTGTTTAATGCAAATACTGTAAAATAAAGTCAACTTTTATCTCCTTATTCTTTTAACTATTTTATGTAAAATACTGCCTTATTTGTCAAGATTTGTAATAGTTGTTAATTTGTAATTGATATTTCAAAACTAGGGACCTTATCTAAAAGTCCAACAGGATTTCCAAAGGTTCCTAGCCCCCATATACTATTGTAAATATTCTAAATTGCTTAATTTGTAAATACCTTTTGTGGGCAAAACAATACAAATATAAATATAATATAAATATATTTATAGCTGTGATTTATTACCTGAATGTTTTGACAACTTATTTATTTCGAGCAATCAAGTTCACAATCATAATACTAGAGCTGTGGCCAAATATAGGTCTCATGCATGTCGAACTAACATAAAACAATTCACTATCCTACATCAGGGTCCGAAAATATGGAATTGTCTTCCTTCATCAATAACGGGAATAAATATATCACTTCTTCTTTCAAAAGAAAATTGAAAAAATATTTGATTGAAAACAATTAGTGGATGTACAATTCGATAGGAGCTTCATTTATAAACAACAAAACAAAAAAAACAACATTTTTTGGAATAAAAACCCCCCAACTTTATTCTGAATAACAATGAGATGGCCTCTTAATACAAGTCTTTGACTTCCTGAGGTCGTCTCGCCACTTTCAATTTGACATACATAAATATAAATATATACCTAAATATTATTACAATAATCAATGTAAATAACTGAAAGAAGTGGTAAATAATTTTCAAAGCAAGAAAATGTAGTGCAGAGTTCTTGAATATCTGCGGGATTTGTGTCAACACCATGTGTTTGAAAAACATGCAACATGTTGTGCTTTAGTGCTCCTAGAGTATTCTGGAACATTACTTTCGAAGTGCACATAACATTTTCAATAGCCGAAAAAGGAACTGCTGCTGAACACTTCAGTCTCATGATCATTGAAAAGGCTAGTTTTTTCAGATTAGCAACACTAAATGTCTCCATATAATTAGATGCATCTTCATCAACAGGGTCATCATCCGAGCTGTTGCCACTTTCCATTTCCATGGGATCATTGTGGTGTGGTTGATGTTGTTCAATGCCGTGATGTTCTGCATGCAACTTTTGGTTTAAATGCTGATTTCTAATGTGACTTAAGAATGAGTTCATTATATTGAACGTTCTTTGGCATCCATTTTGCCTGCAGACAAGTTGTTCGTTGGGCCCTGTTATTGTATGGCATGAACGTAAATGGAGGGCCAGTTTCCTTGTTGCCCTTGTTGCATCTGGCACATGGATTCCTTTACCACATTTAAAACAAGTAACATCCATGTTGATTCACAGTTCGACTAGGAGTTTGTTTGTTTGCTTGCTTCCGTAATTTAAAACAATTGGTGCACATGTTATACAATTGCACTTTTCAGTTTTAAGATGGTATTGATAAATAGTTGATTAAATGTGTTTATAGTGTGATACTGTAGAACCTCTACTAAGCAGTGGTATTAAAAGAATATCTCTCTATTAAACAGTTGCGACATCCATTGAACAGCCACACAATTTTTATTGTCTTTGGAACATAATCATTGATTTATAGGGATTTATGTAGTAAATATAATATTTCTTAATTGAAAAACTTCTTCTAAAAAGACAAGTGTTACTGACTTTTAATCAACAAAGTTGGCCACCAAGGTCCATTTACGGGCACCTCTATTAAGCGAGCACAAATGCGATCTCTGAGAGTGGCCAGTAAAAAAATCCTACGAACTGTGAACTTGCAAATGTACCATACTGTATGTACTTTGCTAGCTGCATACCCACAATAGCAAGTTAAAGTTTACTGAATTGCTTTCAATGATAATTACCGCTTCATTCAGATCAAAGATGATCTGAATTTGATCTGAATTTTAGGATTAACAGAAGAGATGGACTGAAAACGCATGCTATAACACTATAATTACTGACGGTCATAATAACCTATTGTTTTCTCTCTGCATTATATCAGCGAATGTCGAGAAGTTTTAGCGTTCTTCTGAAAAACGGGAGCAGTCTTTTTTGATTGTAGGGAAATTCCCAGGGGTAAATGTTTATACGGGCTAAAATAGCACACAGCATTATTAAAAATAATGCAGCGTGCACACAGCATTATTAAAAATAATGCAGCGTGTATCAGTGCACACAGACATTATTCGCAATCCTTCGTCATCCTGACAAGTACACGCGATAACGTGAACATCTCAAGTTGACAGTGCTAAAGGCCCCTCATACAATATCATCGGGTGCCTGAAGCACTGCCAAAACGGTCGCTGTGAGTCCTTTCGACTCAACTTTATAGAGAAATAGTTTCGTTTGCGCTTGTGGGATTTTATCCTAGATATACGCATGTGCAGAAGACACCATAAGTTCTATTCCCGTGTTTATCCAGTTTAATACGCTCTTTGAATTAACCTTATCACTAATGATAATATGTAAACTAGAACACTATAATTGACCTCCGCTTGTGGAGATTTTAATTTAGGGCGATTAATTAAACTGAAATCTGTTCTATCACGATGCATTACATGCATGTCCTCACAAATGTCTAGTGTAACGTTGGATAGATTCATTGTCATATGGTCCCAACAAGCAGCAACGTAGTCTTCCAGCCGAAAATAATTACTTTTGATTCGGGTCAGTAATTATAATAGATAATTACTTCGACCAAACGGCATTATTCGATATATTGCAGCCAGCTTCGGCCTTCGGCCTCAGCTGGCTGCAATATATCGAATAATGCCGTTGGCCTCAGTAATTATCTATTAAGTAAGGTGTAAATTGCTGATGCAATGCTGATCCATATAGGCTTTTTGCATGCATGTCTTGCATTAGTGAGCAAAATCGACTGGTCAGACGTTAGGCAAAGTAAAATAATCATGCTTAGACATAGCAAAACAAGTGGCCGTAAGGCCACGCCTGGCTAGAGTGTACGGGCGCAACCCATACTTTTAGGAAAAACATTTCTGAAAATCTATGAAATCTGTAGTCTGGAAAAGCCATTTCCTGCCTTTTCCGAGCTTTCAAATTTGTTCTAAGATTTGTTTTTTAGGCTACAGTGCACAATACAAAGTTTTTACTTTCTGAAAAAAATGGCAGTCACAGAAAAACTTGTGTCCAGGCCCATCATCCTATGAGCGCTCTGGAACATCCCGCATATACTCTATAATGTATACAATTAATTAGCTAAACCTTGATACTTGACAAGCCCGACCGTAAAATTTTAGGAAATTCATTAAAGCGATGAAGCTAAGCCTATTTGCCTATGTATTTCCACCATTTTCATTCCCGACAAGTAGTATTGGTGGAATTACATTCAAAAAGGTTTGGTTACAGGAAACAGGACTGCTAATACATTCTCTTGAACTAAACTACTCTTCATTTCGTACCAGTATCTTCCAAAAAGGAGATTTACACTGGGGGTGCCAAAATAAGGGGAAGGGGCTTAAGGTGGCTTAAGGGGCTTAAGGTGCTTAAGGGGCTTTGGTGGCCAAGTGGTTAGCGCACTTGCCTTTCACCTCTGAGGCTGCAGGTTCGAGTCTCACTAAGTACCTTCTCAGTGCGACTCGAACCCAGTAAAAGTCAACGCTCTGCCGAAAGCCGTGGGTTATCCCCGGGCACTCCGGTTTCCTCCCACAGGGAAAGTTGACAGGGTGGGTTAGGTAAAAAAGGGCCCACAGTAATTGGCATATGCTGTTGTGGTGACCCTGCCCTAGTTGGCAAAGCTAAATAAATAAAAATAGTTAACTGGTGTGGCCAACACAGGGGCAAGGTTGCCTTGTCCCCCCCAGTCTACAGTATATGTTAAAAAAGCCCTGAATGGTGCACTCCGCTAAACTGCAATCTGACCATTATATAACATGCAAGCTATAGTCTTAACTGACCCGGCCACACTAGGCAATGGGACAACAAGAGGATGAGGGACATTATCCAGTGCCACATTCATTTGATAGTGACAATTAATTAAAGCATTGGTTGTAGAGAACTAACATTAATATTGACAAGTGATGTATTAAATATATAGGAGTAAATGTGCACAATCATCTATACTTACATTCCTTGGATTCATGTAATATTCTCAATAACACATGTACCATCAGGTTCTGGTTTATTAATTTACTCTCACTGGCTAACACCACATAATTTACTGATCAATGGAAAATAGTTTTATTTTAATGGGTCAACCTAACTATCAATCTGCCAAGGTCTATTGTTAGTAATTTCACTGCAAAATCAAATAATATACTTGGTCACACTTTTTGTGTACACAGCAGAAGAAAACTGAAATGGACAAGTAACGGTAACAAGTTTTGAATACCATAAACATCTTCCTTTGGACCCCCTTACAACCTTTCTGTTCAAGGTCAACATGGTGCACATCCCTGTCCAATAGCCTGTGTACAGCTGTTACTATTGACAAAGCGTGCGGGAGAACGTCTGTGAGTTGGATGCATAATCCTTGTTCAGGTCATGTGGATAGTTCCCAGATTTGGGGACCGGCCTCTGATTGGGCAGTGCTTTATTTGAATAATACATGACAAATGAAGCTATTTCATTGGTTAATTGATAATTAGCATGCATTTAAAATAACAACACAAAAATTTTAAAATTCCAGATCAAGAATCAAGATTTCCTTTGGGGCATACAAAAGTTTGAAAGACTTGAAATACAATCTGAAAAACGATACACCAGAAATATATTGCATATATTTCTCGATGAAGAGATTTGTTTTGAGTGCGAACAATGTTGAACCATGATAATTGCCGGCAAGTCCAGTGTACAAGCTCAGTTCTTGGTGTACATATATAAGGCGTATATTTTTTTACAAATTTCCGTCCTATAGTTTGTTGTATTTTATATATTTGTCAGCATTGTTCGCTGAGTGTCCAAACACTAGAATTGTATCTTGATTTTCTTAAACTTTGAATTTTAAAATTTTAAAATTTTTGTGTTGTTATTTTAAATGCATGCTAATTACCAATTAACCAATTAAATAGCTTCTTTTGTCACAAATTATTCAAATGAAGCACTGTCCAATCAGAGGCCGGTCCCCAAATCTGGGAACTATCCATGCGACCTGAACAAGGATTATGTATCCAACTCACAGACGTTCTCTCACACGCTTCGTCGAGAGTAACAGCTGTACACAGGCTACTGTCCAACCCTGGGTATTAATTATGACTGAGTTAAGCTACCTAATATAGATATGTTGGATCTAGGATAGGATAAGATAAGATAAGGTGTGTTTAATAACAACATTATTCACGCTAAAGTATAGCGAATTACAAATGTGTTTACAGACTAGAAGTTAAAAATAAATTTACAAATGTTTCAGGACTTTAAAAAAAGCTCATGCACTGGGACTGGTTTACAATTATTGATGAAAAACCCCATTAACTAGATTATATAGACAATTTAATGGTACTAGGAATAAAACTTCTAGGGAGTCTTTCAGTTTGACAACAAGTCTTGAGTCTGGTCTTGAGCAGGGAGACCACCACGACGCAATACTCGTAATATATGCAGACGTTTTGAGGCCTTAGAAACAATAGCATTTATTTGTTCATTCCATTTCAGGTTGTTTTGTATAATCACACCGAGCACTTTATGGGACGTAACAACTTCCAGTTCTTTTCCATCAAGCTGCAACGGTTGTAAATGTGGTTTCTCTGTAAGGAAACATACTCGTAGTTCCTTGCACTTTTTTACGTTAAGTTTCATCCAGTTAGACAAAGACCAGGAATTAATATCATCAAGGCAAGATTGAAAATTGGAAATGGCATTTCTAGAAAGCTCCTCAGATGCAGATACATCGTCCATATATTTCCAAGACATAACCTTCTGCGAAGGAATTCTTAAATCGTTTATCATTATCAGAAACAAAATTGGTCCTAACTTTGTTACTTGTGGGTCTCCCGCATTAACAGGCAACCACCGCGATATTGTTCGTTCTAGTTTTACACACTGGCGACGATTTGATAGAAAGTTAATAATCCAGGGGATTAGAGATCGCCTGACTCCTATATTTATCAGCTTTGTGATCAAGACATTGTGACCAATACGATCAAAGGCTTTGGAAAAGTCCAGAGAACAGATATGGAGGTGATTTCCCGGAGAGTCAAATGGGAGAGCCAAGTATGTACCATGTCTAAAAGACAGTATGTGGTCGACGTTCCTTTAAGGCAGCCAAATTGTTTTGGGTCAATTTTCCCTTTAACATCATCCACCATCCATGAGACTACAAAATCTTCTAAAGTTTTTGCCAAACATGATGTTAAAGATATGGGTCTTGTGTCTCATTCGGATTCTGGTGATTTTACTTTAAGTATCGGGGTGATATTAGTGTCCTTCCAAATACCAGGCACCGTACCACTGTTGAGACTGGTATTAAAGATAGTGGTAATAGGAGTTGCTAACTCATGTGCAAATTCCTTTAGAACACGGCATGGAATGTTATCTGGGCCATGGGCTTTTGAGGGATTAATTGAGAGCAGTTTTTTGCAAACTTCATGCGGTTGAATGGATGACACGGGCTGATTTGATGGCAAAAAGGAAGGAAGAGTGGCTACATCCAGTGGGGGTATATCGGCGTTAACCGAGGCGTAAAAGGCATTCAACGAGTCTGCCAATTCTTGTTCTGTCAGAGGTACGCCATCTCATTGTAGGGAGAATTGTTTGTCTTTACAAGATCTATCAGACATAGCATTTGCCACAGACCACCATTTACGACAATCATCCTTCTTTAGGTGTTGCACTTTATCGCGATAAAAATGTTTCTTTCTAGCGATGATTTCTTTCTGCAGTTTCTTTTTCAAAGACTGCCACAGCTAGGTGTCGCCACAATGAAATGCCTTCTGACGCTCTTTAATCAAAAGTTTGATGGAAGGAGTTATCCAAGGTTTGTCACAGACTGGACATATCTTACGGTCTTCAATGGGAAATGGTTGTCAATAGTGGCTACTAAGTGAGAAGTAAAAGATATGGCTTGTTCTTCAACTGTAGGGTTAGGGCCGAGGTCTTTAAACCAGACTTGCGATGTTGCCCATTGACCGAATGCGTCAATGCTGGAGTTGGGGTAGCGACGAACTTGTCGTTTACGTATAATAGCTGCTTGTTGATTTGTGGCTTGAATTGATTGCGGTTTCCATCATACTGAGTTGTGATCACTTGCTCCAAGGGGAGTGGTAACAACAGGAGAGTCATATAAATATGCAAGTTAGTAATGATTAAGTCTAACTTGGCCATACCTCTAGTAAGTTCTTGAACTACTTGCTTCAGGCTGTGATTCGATAACAAACCAGCAACATCAAAGTGGTTAAAATCCCCCATAACTACAAGGCCACAATCAGGATACTTATTTTGCAAGGAGTCCAAGGTATCAATCAAATATTGTTTAAGATATTGATGCTCCTGGGCAGTTCGACCTGGTGGGTGATAGACAACACAAACAGCAAGACCAGATAACAGTCTTGGGAGATGTGTGGGTTGAATCCAGAGCCATAAACACTTGATATCGGGTTTCTCTAAGTCATATCTACGTTTCGCGGGTATGCCCTCTCTCAAATAAACACAGATGCCACCTCCTCTGCCAAGCACTGGATCTTTACGGAAGATGTTAAAACCATCAATAGATACTAAACTATCATCGATTTGATCATATAACCATGACTCAGTAATTGCTACCACATCAACTGGTGTTGTCGCTAATATCGCTGATAATTTGTTCAATTTTGGAAAAATAGACCGAGCATTTCACAAATAAAAACTTGGTAGTTTGGACTGTTGATGTTGAATATTATTATTTGTGTTATGGCATTCAATTGGGATAAGTACACGGTTTGAAAATGACACTGGAGAATTACCTCTTTTGTATTGTTTACGGTCAGTCATCCTGATCGGAATCGCTTCAGTGCACACATTTGGCGGATAAACATTTTGGTAATTTGCATTACAGCTACAATCGCGTGCAAAAATTGTTGAGACAAGCAGTTTATTGGTCCTCTCCCTCCTGTAACAATGGTTCTTGCCCCCTCCCCCTTGTGCAATGTTGTTAAACGATTTTGAGGTTAGGGCTTATCAAATAATATATTTTCAACATTGTTAATGGGGGGAGGGGGACACGCACGTGAAAAAGATCACCAAAATGTGAAGAGTATCATTATTTTTGCACGAGATTGTCTATGTAGTTTCGAGTAATGATAATTTTAATACGGTTATTTCGCTTTGTTGTAAATATGAAGCATACTGCTTACTGTTACTATGTGTTTGGTGTGTGCCTAAGGATTTTCCCTACAGTGTGTAAAATTGTGACGTCATTGTGACGTCATAAATGACCGTAAATAGTTCGTAAATTGAACGCGTCCCGCTTGAGTATCAAAACAGTTAGGACAAGATGCCATTGACAAGCAGATCACATCCGAAAAGTTTGAACAATTTTCCGAAAGAGTTCAAAGCATGACGATGAATTTGTCAAAAAGGACTATGAACTGAATTATTATATCGATGAACAAGCGTGTTGCAATGATCAGTGAGCAACGAGGAGAACGATTAAAGTATTAAATTTATTAAGTGTTTCTATATTACATTGTTTTTCCTTATTTATACCGTTTATATTGGCAGTGCCTTTTGACTTCAATAACTGTTTTAGATGCTTAATAGTGACGAACGTATTAAGTACACACTTCTACCATGCATATTCAATAAAAGTACTATGTGAAAACTCAACGATTTATTACCTCTGTGAAAATTATTTTGAAGACCTTATACATGCATACAAACTAAATAGAACTCAATTTCAAGACGTTATGCACACGTTATGCCACACGTTACGCCTTTCAGTATATAAGAATCTATAGCAAGCTGACATGTTACACACGTTACGCCTAATATATTAAAGGTAGACCTATTCTACCTTTATAAGAACGGGGCGTAACATGTGTAATGTGTCGGTTTTCATTAATATTCTATATAAACTCAAACATAACGTGTGGCGTAACGTGTGCGTAACATGTCATATATTCTTATATATTTCTTTGAGAGTAAATGTGCAATGATGGCTGCATGAAAAAAGTTAAAACTGTTCATCCAAAAACACCAGTTCGTCAAAGCAGCGTGGGTACGGAGACAGGTCTTTCTGCTCCGCCTGTGGAATCTTTCGGGTAAACTCAAAGACCCTCCACCAAACAAACCAGATAATTTCTGTTTCGCATTCGTCAATCTGTCCGTTTCTGCCGTAGTAGAAAATTGTGTTGCTTAAAGTTGCAAAAATTGGATGTCAGAGTCCAGATTGAAAATCTGGACTCTGACATAGAGGATCCAATAAGCTGTTGAAAACGGTTGTTTACTCGTACCCGGTCCCCCGTTCTGCGTCCTTTGAGTCCATTTTTGTCTGAGTTTCGCACAAAAACTAGATCACTGGGCTTAAAGCGCGAAAAATGAAAATTTTGCCCGAGACTGTGTTAAGTTCAATTTTTGGCAGAAATTTAATTAAGTTTGGGAGCACAAAGAGGCCTCTGCTAAGACAATTGCGTGCAAAAATTGTTGAGACTAGCAGTTTATTGGCCCTCTCCCTCCTGTAACAATGGTTCGTGCCCCCCCATACATGTTGTTAAACGATTTTGAGGTCAGGGCTTATCAAATAATATGTTTTCAACATTGTTAATGGGGGGAGGGGGACACACGCACATGAAAAAGATCACCAAAATTTTTGCACGTGATTGTAGGGGCGACTAAAATACAGTTTTGAAAGTTAGCTATTCTTGGCCGAAAACTGGAAAATTTACTTTCGATACGCCTTGAGTTTTTAAGAGATGGAATTGCGGACATTCTAGCACATCCAAGCTGCATAAAATGTAACTCTAAGTCATGAGAAATTGAAAATGAATGAGAAATTGATATTGTCCTTTTTTATTAAGAAATAATTATTGTAGTAATTCTTTTTGCTTATAAGCAATAAATGTTTTAATTTATTCCTAACCAATTTAGATAGATAATATCCATTTTTAGACTTAAGATACGACTTGTAAAGCTTGTTTTTATTCTTAATTGAAATCTTGAGGCCTTTTGTAATCCATGGTTTGGTTAGCAGCTTCACCTTATTTTTAGACAATTTTTTCAAAGGGACATGTTTCTCAATAATTATATTTAGTTTATTAAAAAAAGTATTAAATGCTAAATTTGCATCATCACTATTATAAACAATTTCCCAATTCACAGCACCAGTTTCTGCAATAGGATCTTCTTCATTATAATGGGAATAATCTCTCAAAGACATCATTTTTTAATATTTTAAAATTAAATTTACTTACGATAAGAAAATTAGGAAGGTGGTCGGAAATGTCATAAATTATATTGCCACTAGTGGTAGAATGATCAATGGAATTAAAGTAGATGTTATCGAACAATGTGGCGGAATGATGAAATATTAGTAATCAGATCCTTACCTTGCATTATTTTAGTTTCAGAAACACCTATAACATTGAATTCGAAATCCAAATCAGATAACAATGACACTTGAGACAATTCTCGAATAGTTGCTTGTTCCTTGGGCGGAGACTTTCAGAAATGTATAATTTGTGTTCAGGTGACCTCAAAAAACCAAGATCTCGAGTTGTTTTATCTTTTAGTTGTAAACGACCTTGATAAAACTTAGCTTTGGTGTCTCTACGTGTAAATTTGACAATGATTTTAGCAGAGGTGTTAAGAGTACTGGTGGTTAATGGGTTAACAAACCTATCCGTACATGTCTCTTGTTAACTCATTAGTGGGCAATGCGCCCTACTTTACTACTGTACTTACTCTGTCCAACGCCAGACAATTTTACTCGTCAGTGGTGGAGTACGAGTGGTAATATAGAGGCCGTTCGACCCTTATTTTTGTGGTTGGCGTGTGGTGGTTTGTGGTGGCACATCATTAGCATAGACTGTGGTGGTGCATCATCATTAACATACATCATAATTATATGCAATGACGTCACATGGGCATGTTCGGATAAAATCGTCAAAACTTGGTGACTAGGCATTTTTTAGCATCCCTGCATGTGTGTGATACAATAGAGGGAATAAGATTGGCTTACTATGATTGGTTGTTTGATTTAACGAGCGTCTGTATAAAATCAACAAGAGTCTTGTAATAAGCATAGTTCTGCATTTGACAATGCTTAGTTCTATATCAGGCATGGCGTGTCTACATGGTAAAGCTGCGTCTTACAATTTATTGGAAGGAATATATGCGAATGCAGTGGCACAAGAAGTGGAAAGACTTTGTGTGCAATCCTGTAATGGTTGTCAAGCTGGTCATCCTAGTCAAAAACAATATGACTGCCTAATGATGAACGAAAATGAACAATGGAAAATGTATGGTTTACAACGATCGAACAAGTGAATGGTAAGCGCGTATGGTCTGGAATTAATTCGCTGAGGCAATCAGGGTAATAAAACTGGCAGTTGACAGAGATGTACTCTCGAACATTTACAGCAACTGGAAAAAGATCCAGATTCTACGTTTGTCGAACTACATCAGAACACTGAGAACCATGAACTACAATGTATACTGAACTATTTGTTTCATTGGAGATTAGAAGACCCTCTCGAGTCAGTAGCTGAAACGTTTTTTTTCGTACCCACCTAGTTACATACATGTATTATGTGAAGGCGACGGGTGAGCGATTTAGAAGTTTTGAGGCAGATCATAAGAAAGCTTATCACAAACTCATGGAGAAAAAATGTTTAGAACAGTTGTGATACATTTTGCATAAAAATGTTTTTATCAAATATGTGGTTGTTATATGCGTTGCTATGCGTTACCACCAGTCATTGATTAGCGACGCATGGGTGCATGCATATATTAATGTACAACATATTTGTAAACCAATCAGGCGGGCGAGTTAGGCAAATCGTGTGGGCGGAAAGAGCAGGCAAAAGCTTGCACAAGATTTCAGTTTTTAAATACATTTATTTCCTCAAATGTTTTACAAAATTTAGTACGATCGACTTCTAAGAGCGTAACGCTTAGGTGTTTTTGTTATCTTTAAAGAATTCTCATATTCTTGTCTGTCTTACAAAGGTCTTTTTTGAAGGTTTGTCAGGACTTGGGAGAGGGTTAGAGAAATGGGTTAGGAGAAAATTGCTACCACACAGGATCGTATTTTATTTTATTTTTATAAACCAAACACAAGCAACCACTAAGAGTCAATGTCACTAGGATACCATGTGTTTCTGAAAAGTCTTTTCAAAAGAAATTTTCTCTTGTTAATAGCGGCCTCTAACACTTCCCTGTGGTCGAAATTATCATCGTTGACAAAGACATCCTTGGATTCCATAATACAAATTATGCAAATCTGTTCGAAGTTTTGGTACGATAAGTAAGTATGCCTTGTCTTTAGCTTCGTTTTCGTCAAAACCTTCTGTGGTGAAATTCTGTGTTAGTTCTTCGAATTCCGATAAACTTTGTTGTCTGCTTCAGCTTTTAAAGGAGCCCATGGATCGCTTTCGTATTCATCACTAGCACTAATTCTTCTGTTAATTAATTTGAGCCACAGTGTACTTTCACGCTGAAGAATGCTAATGCTAGTTTGTAAAGCAGCAGATATGTCGCCAGTGTTAAAGGAGCAACAAACATTCAAACATGCCTCCATAAATTGAACCGTACTTGATTTAAACAATTCAGCATCAAGTTGTATTCCTGGCTCTGAACTACAAATAGATACTGTAATCTCCGAAACTTTACTTTCTAATACGTTTCATCGCGACTTCAGCCAATCATAGTAAACCAGTTTTAATCCCTCTATTGTATCACACACGTGGAGGGATGTTAAAAAATGCCTAGTCAGCAAGTTTTGACGATTTCGTCCGAACATGGCCGCGAGACGTCATTGCATATATTTATGACGTATGCTAATGATGATGCGCCACCACCACAGTCTATGCTAATGATGATGCGCCACCACAAACCACCACACGCCACCACAAAAGTAAGGGTCGAACAGCCTCTATATTACTACTTGCATGGTTAATGGGTTAACAAACCTATCTGCCCATGTCTCTTGTTAACTCATTAGCGGGCAATGCACCCTACATTTAATTTTTACTCTTGTGCCCCACATTTAATTTTTACTCTGGCTGACACCAGAAATTTTTACTTGTCAAGAGGCATGAGTCTATCACAGTTTCAATATATATTGATAATCCAATTAACCCAGCCACCAGGGGCTGATTGTTCAAAGGTGGGTTAGCGCTAACCAGAGGTGGAAGAATTTTTTTTCTTTCTGGGAACCTGGGTCGAAGGCTAGAAATTTTCTGTAAAATTTGCAATGTTACAATTACAAACATAACAAAACAAATGCATAATTATTGTATTATTTGTATTTTAGTAATAATAGGCTTTAGGCTGGTTTTCGTATGCTCGTACATCGCAATAGTTGTCTGTTATTTTCCACAGTTATGATCACTCCGATTGTAAACCAGTTTTCTGAGCTCTTTTGTGATGATAATCTCTGTTCTTGATTGATATTCTAATTTCAGCAGTAATCCAAGGCAGCATGGCATGACAGACTCTTTTAGAACAAATAGGTGCATGTTTGTCCATTAGTGAAAGTACAGTGTTTTTAAATGCAAGCCACACATCCTCTATAGCAAGGGAGGTGTTAATCATGTCCCAAGACGCAGCTTGAAGGTCTACAATAAAATCACGAGGCTTGTAATGTTTTAAAATTTCTATAGTGAATATTTTTACAACTGGCTCTTGGCCTTCTAGCTTGTCTAATAATAAAAATTAGCGAATGGTCTGAAATTGAACACGTTAAAATGCCAGATGAAACAACCTTTTCACTGTCATTGGTCAATGCTAGGTCTATAAGGCTAGATGTGCGATCTGTAATCTGTGTAGATGATTTGATAAGTTGATTTAATCTCTTACTGGACATATCACAATTTAAATCTCCCATAATAATGGTTTCTTTAGTTTCAGGAGAAAGTTCTTCCATAATTTCCTCAAAGTCCATTTTAAATTTATCAAAATCACTGTTTGGTGGGCAATTCCAACCAGACTGACTCACTGTAAATAACACAAGTACTCAAGGTCTGTTCTAGACGAGTAAGCATCTAATTTTGGTGCTCGCTGCTTATCTTCATATTTTCGTACATTTGTTCTTACATTTGTCAATCTTTCGGTCCTTTGAAACTAATGTAAAATATTATCATAGCAGTTGGTTGTAGCTGTTACTATTCATGTTTATTGACTGGTCAAGGCCAAGACTAAAGTTGTTTTCACATATATTCGCCACCATGTCTGTTACGAGGTCACATAGGGCTTCACTGGATGCTGACTTCAAGAACGACATTAGTACATTGATTAAAGATGAAATTATCAAGGCGATGAACAGCAAAGAGATGAAAAGTGCTATATCAAATCAGGTGAAACAACTGATTAAAAGCGAACTTAATTCTATTGTAAAACCGCTCAAAGATGATCTTGCATCCATTAAGGCTGAAAATTCTTGCCTTCGTGTTGAACTATTAAACATAAAGAATCAGAATACAACCCTTTCACTACATGCAAATGCAAATGAACAATACTCTAGGAAGTATAATGTTAGAATATCTGGCATTGAAGAGGTTCATGCAGAAGATTGTTTTGCAGTGGTTTCAAATTTTTTCAAAACCGAACTCGGTGTCACTGTTAATGACTCTCATATTGATCGCGTCCATAGAGTTGGAAGACGAGGTCTTTCTCCTCGCCAAATGATTGTTAAATTCACAAGTTATCGTGCCAAGGAAAGGGTTGTTAAGAATCGCAGCAAGGGCAAGAAAGGGTTTTATGTCGATGAAGATCTAACTTCTTTCAATTTGGATCTTCTTTGAAAAGCTTGCATGGCTGGGCATGTTCAACACATGTGGGCGAGCGACAGCAAAATTTTTGTCAAACTAGAAGACAAGTTCATTCATGTGGTTTGTTGCCCCGATGACATTTTGGCCCTTCAACCAGAGAAATGATTGATTTGTTATCGGTAACACACTATTTCCCACGGTGACGATATCTAATATATTTTGTTCCTTAAACTAACATTATACTATATAATCTTTTTTCTTTCTCTATTTCTTTGTTTGTTATGTCTCTTAGTATTCCAGGTGAGAAGCATGATGTGAGCATTTATATATCTTTTTACAAATTAGAATTCGATGGGGGTTAGTTTAGAAGTATATCAAGCAGCTATTGTTCTGTATAATTGTGTATTTCTTATCTTACTGTTAATGCTTATGGCATACGTTTGTTTCTTGCAATTATTAGTCTTGTTATACTATTTATACTTCTATTTGGGCTTATCATGTTACTTTTATTATCTGGTTCGGTGCATCCAAACCCCGGCCCTTGCAATACTTGCATGATTATAACACATTTGAATGCAAGAAGCTTAAACATTGTTGATAAATTTAGCCAAATCTCTGCAATTGCTGAACTACATAAATTGCTTGCTTTCTTTGAAACTTGGCTAAACTCCACTATCTCAAACAAGTCAATCTTAATGTCAAGTTTTAGTGCTTCACTGAGAAAAGATCGAATTTCATCTCGTGGTAGAGGTGTTTCTTTGTATGTCGCAGATCACTTGCCGTTCGTCAGACGACTTGATTTAGAATCTCCATTTACTGAGTTGTTATGGGCTGAAATAGCCGTCAAAAATACTTTGCGGAGTGGTGTGTCATAGGCCTCCTAGCCAAACCTCTGATCAATTAGATTTATTTCTAAATTATTTATAGGCCCGTCTCGACTCTATTAATATGTCTAATAATTTTTCCACTATCATAATTTTAGGTGACTTAAATGCCCATTTTGATTTCGCTGGTGGCTCGTCACTTAATACTGATGTCAGTGTCAAGCTATACAGTGTGTATAAAAAAAGGCTAGTCTTTGAAATTCAAATTAGTCATAATTACAGTGATCTCGTTGTTCTAAACTGCGTAGAGTTAATGATACGTGACAAAAACGTGTGTTATTTACAAAAGAGATCAATTAACTTTATTTTAATTGCAGGGTGTTTATTTCACACAAATAAGTTAAAATTATTTGAAGATAAATTTAAGCGCCTTGTCCTTCAACATGATCACCATTTCTCTGAAGGCAAAGACTGGTTCTTGTACGCATATGATGCACAGCTCTTGTAATAAAGTCACGATTTTGCTGTAGAGCATTGAATTCTTCAATGATTCTCTGGCTTAGCATCTCAATGTTGTTGGGCAGCTGGAAAAATACCTTACTTTTCAGATAGCCCCACATAAAAAAGTCACACGGTGTTAAGTCCGGTGAATGTGGCGGCCATTCCCCACATTATGGCAATCCACATTATGGCCAATCCAACAACGTGGTCATTTCCAAACGCTTGGCTCAGAAGATTACGTATGTCCAAACGACGATGCGCAGGTGCACCATCCTGCACCCACCACAGATTGCAAAACACTCCATTTTCATACTGGTTTTGGAAATGAACAGTAAGGAAAGGTGAAGCATATTGTTGCAACATTTGGAGGTACGCATCGCCGTCGACATTTCCCTCAAAGAAATACGGACTCAACAGGACACAGTTTCCGCACACTGCTCCCCAAACAGTTAGTTTTGCACGAGAATCTTTTCTGTTGAAATTAAATACTGGCACATTTCCTTTTGGGGCACCAATTCATTGAGAATGCACCAATTCATTCATACCATTCATTGAGAATGTAGCCTCGTCACCAAGCACCAAGTTTCCCCAAAAATGTGGTTCTTCACATTGTTGGTTAAACCTTTGGGAAAAATTCAATTGCCTCTGATTATCATTTGGCAGCAACTCATGGCTTACGTGCATTCGAAAGGGGTGCCATTGAAGGTCGAGCCTCGTAATGCGGTTAAAGCCGGCTGATGTTATACCAAGGGGATTTCGATGAGCACTAACTTCTGGATCTTGCTCTAGCAGATGCCTTACTGCTTCAATATTAACTTCGGAACACGCTGTTTTTGGCCGGCCATAATTTGTCATGGCCGGCCATAATCATTGTCTTGTTTCGTGATTGTTGTACTTCCTGACGTTTTTTAGAATTGTTGTGTGTACTGGAGGATTATGGTCTGGAAATCGTTCCCGAAATGCGTTCTGCACTAACACTAAACTGTGGGTCGTGTTGTAATGCAAAACAATAAATATTCGTTGTTCTGTCATCAATTGAATTTTATCCTCCTGAAGTTCTGTACCATTAACAACATAATTTACACCATAATTTGAGTTTTTCAGTCAGGTCCCATAAGTAGTAGAAAATCTTTTGTTTTATGGCTTGCTAATTGATTAGCAGTAATTATAAATTCAATACAATGTGACTAATTTGAATTTCAAAGACTAGCCTTTTTTGATACACCCTGTATAATTTTTTGGAAGGTAATAACTTTATTTATTGATCGTTCTCTGACTTAATATTTATTTCTACAAGCTTTCAGCTATCAGTCTATAGCCTTCGACGGGTGTATACAAATGATTCTATAAAGGACGCTAAACTTAAGTAGGTGGTATGAGACTATCTATGCTATGTTATAAATGGGTAATATGAATATTTAATTAATTAATGTTTCTTGAGTTCCTTTCTTAAAAGTATTGTGTATTGTGCTGGAAGCGTATTAGAGTTATTATCAGCTTTGTCTGTTAGTGCAGTGTGCCAGGACTCTAAGGTTTTAAGGTTTCTATGATTTCCCTTGTCTATCACTTTAGCATTCGCAAAGTCAATTACATGATCTTGAGTCCATGCGTGTTTTGCAACATTCGATCCCCTCTTGTTCCCGTCGAAGGCTATAGACTGATAGCCGAAAGCTCGTAGAAATAAATATTAAGTCAGAGAACGTTCAATAAATAATGTTTCAACCTGGCTACGCATCCTCTATTTTTTTCAGGTAATAACTTATTTCAATTAATTGAAGAACGTACTTGTGTTACATTGACCGGGGAAACTATTCTTGATTTAATCATTGCTGATTCTCCTGGCTATTTTATTTCTAATGGAACTTTGAGTCCTCCTTCCAATTGTGATCACAATATCGTTTTTGCTAACTTGAATATCTCTTCAAGAAAACAATGATCATTTAAAAGAACTGTTCGTAATTATAAAAGTGCAAATGTTAATGCTCTCAATGCAGCACTATTAAATGCTAATTGGGGAAATATTTTTTCTAATCTGTCAGATTTTATTGATGTTGTTTACAATAAATGGTTTAATTTATTTAAATCAATTCTTGATGCCTATATTATTTCCTCTAGGGAAATTACTGTTCGGCTCAAAGACAAGCCCTGGATGAATGGCTCAATTCGCCAAGCTATTCGAAGATGTGGTCGTCGTCTTAAGGTTACAGGATACCCTTTTTGGGCGTTTTGCGGAAAATTGCTACTGCGTACTCAATATCAGTCGGATTTTTATCAAATTTTCACCAAATGTTCTCCGGTGCATGCAAAATATGGTAAAGTTGTAAAATTGACAAACAATAAAATAATAGAAAAATTATTCAGGAAAATCTTAAATTGCAGTACCTTTACGCTTTCGAGTTATGTTCCTGCTGGTTTTAAGATATATTTATGAAAATATCATTTTTATACAGTAAAATAGTTGTTCTAAAAATTGTGTTCGGAAATTTTGGTTTATTTCATCATTCCGCTGATATTGGCGATTTCTTTGACGACTGTAATATATTTCTGAATCGTTTAAGTGATATTTTAATAATACCCTTATTATTAAAATATCCAAAATTAGAACAAAGCCAAACACAATTTTGAAACTGATGTCTTTAGCTATGTCCTGTGAAAATTTGAGAAAAATTCATTAAAACCCGCAGGAGCACAACTCATTTAAAAATCAGTAATTGCCGTAAAATTCTTCAGGAGAAAATTGAATTTGAATATTACATTTCCAATGTTTTTCTTATTGCAGCGAAATGTATTTTATTAAATAACTCTGCGAGGTTTCAACATTTTTCGTTCAAACTTGGTCAGATAGTAGAACCAGTCTAATACTTTCATGGAAACCAGTAAAAAAATTTAGACAAAATTAACACTCAAAGGTGTTCTGTAACCTTAAACGTTTTTCAAACATTAAAAGTGTATTGTCTTGGAAACGTTACAGCACTCAATGAAATCTCGTTGTTAAATTAATTAGGAGAGCCAAAATGGAACACCAACGTAAAATAAATACTTTACTAGCAGATCCATCGACATCAGCCAAAAAGTGGTGGGGCATTTCAAAATCTTTGTATGGTAACAAGTGCTGTTCTTCGTTACCTGACTTAATTGACAACAACATTGTCATTTCAGATTTGCAACACAAGGCTCAGGTTTTTAATGATTATTTCGTTGGCCAAACAATTATGCCTAATGCTGATACTGCAGATATTCCCTCCTTACCTAGTTCACCTCATAATTTGTCAATTATTGTTGTTAATGAATATCAAGTGTTAAATATTTTATATAACGTAGACATTTCTAAAGCATGAAGTTTTGACAATATTAGCAACAAAGCACTCAAGTCTTGTGCTGGAAGTATTTTTAAATCTCTTACTTTGCTTATAAATTTATCACTTTCATTACGACAATATCCCAGTTGTTGGAAAATTGCAAATGTCATACCCATTTTTAAAAAAGAGAATCGGCAATGAAAATGAATTATCGCCCAGTTTCCTTGTTAGTTAGTTTATCCAAAGTATGCGAAAAAGTTGTCTTTACTGGTTTCTTCTATCGTTTCCAGTCAGATTTTCGACCAGGTGATTCCACAGTTATGCAATTAATTTTTGTTGTTAATAAAATCTATCAAGCATTAGAAAAAGGTAATGAAGTATGTGCAGTATTTCCAAGGCATTTGATAAGGTTTGGCATAAAGGTTTATTAGCCGAACTTAAAAGTATTGGCATTAATGGCCCCTTACTTCAATGGTTTGAAAGTTATTTGACTGAAAGATATCAAAGAGTAACCATTGACGAATAACATAAGTTATTTATCATGTACAAAATTGTAAATAATCTGGCCCCTCTGCATCCTGATAATGTCAGTTCTAGATCAAATCGTAGTTTACGTGCTAATGATAATCTGATTGTCCCTTTCACTAGAACCGACCATTACAAAAAGTCATTTTATATTTCCTCTGTGAATCTTTGGAATAGTCTTTCAGCAACTATTTGTTCTAGTCGTTCAATTGCCATTTTTAAAAACAGTGTGACTCGGCTACACAAGTTTGTAGCTCCCAATCCGCTATGCTATATAGGTGATCATCTACCAACTATTTTGCATACTTGTTTGGGATTATCTAATAGTACATTAAACTACGATTTGTATTTAAAAAATTGTGTTTCTTCCTCTTTTTGTGCATGTGGTTTTCCAAAAGAAACTACAGCTCATTTCTTCTTCAACTGTGACCGATATGCTGCTATTCCGAATACTTCACTCACCTCTGCTGCTTCCTTACTCGGTGCAGCGTGGTCAGGTGCTGGTAAGGGTACACGTCTTAAGTGGTTACTTTATGGTATCGGGAATGTTTCTATTGATACGAATATTAATGTATTCTTAAGTGTCCAAAAAATCATTGATTCAGGTCGTTTCACCCGTAGCAGCCCTTGACTACGTTGCCCAGTGTGTGTATGTTAATTGTGTGTTTGTCCAAAATTTGTGCTTGCTTTATTAATTTATTTTTTTTTAAATATGTAACGTCAAGAGCGCCCCAGTTAAGCCTTTAGTGGCTTTTGGGGCAATTGCCAATTTTTTAATTTAATAAAATATTGTTTATATAAAAAAAAATATTGTGTCATTGGCGAGCCATAAATTTAGTATTATAATATATAGCTATACCTCCTCTTAGAGCACCAGCACGGTCCATCCTAATGATATCATAGTCATCAATACAATGTTCCGTGTCAGTCCATGTTTCATTAAGCCAGGTCTCACTTAGGCACAATGCATCAAACAGGTTATCTTGTAAAAGTATCTTTAGTTCGTCCAGATGCTTAGGAAGGCTTCGAATATTTAAATGACCAACTTTAAGTCCAGCACCATTTATTGAGGGATAAGTCCAGCCAGGATTCGGGGAGATATCTCCAGCTGCTAATAACAATGTGGCGAAACAGCCAAACTGTAGTAATCCTATGAGTTTCATTGCCTTAAAGTTAAGTGTAAGGCTTGGTTCACATTTTCTCAGTGTAGTCTTGCTTGACCGAGCGATAAAATTTTCAGTTGTTGATAATATCTTACCAACGTACAACCTGTCACTATTTTTACCAAATAATGATGTATGAGAGGTTAATCCAGATATTAGGATATAGCAGTAGATAATTAGTAAAACTTTAGTGTAGAAATAACGAGTTTGGTTCAGACATGACGGGAACCACATGTTCGCCGCCATCTTTGCCTGGCGTGATAACACAAAATTATTTACCGTCATTGTGTGTGCAGTTCTTAATGTGCTCTCATCCAGTTTTCTTTTTTTTCTGCCGGTGGCACCACAATTGGGCTCACTGGCAGGGTTGGTAGGGTATCTCTGAGCATGGAATGAAGTGGCATCACTTCACATGTTCTATCGTCAACATCAGAAAAGCGATGCTTTCCTGAGCTGGGTCTACTGTTTTCTTTGTTGCCAGACATATTTTCTTCTATACACTACAACTGTGACTACAAGAACGGTTGGACATTTTCCAGAAAATTTTGACTGCTAATTATATCAGGCCCTGTGAATCATGCTTGTAAAAAGAAACCTGGCACGAACGAACAGTGAATGAAGGAAGAAATGTTCCTTATAGTAATTTTTTCAAGAAAAACAATCATTAACTGCATAAAATTACTAAATGCAAGTTAGAATGCATTTGTCTAGTTTCGTTTCCATATAAAAAATCATATAGCATATTTTACCATTTATTTAATCATATGGCGTATAGTTAGTCATCACTGATATTACCGTAAATTTTGAAACAAATGCACACAGATATAATTGATTGTACTAAATATACGAAGAACACTCGGTGTATATCCACACCGGGCAAGCTTGATAAATATGCCTTACCACAGTGTGAATCGAACCTACAACCTTTGCTCGATCACTAGATATCGAAGGAACTAGACTCAGTTCTGAAATATCACATACTCGAACCGACCTGACCACGTAGCTCAGTTGGCAGAGCATTCCAAAGGTCGTAGGTTCAATTTCCACCCTGGTCAGGTATATTTTTCAAGCTTGCCCGGTGTGGATATACACTTAGAGTAACATCGCAAACATTGTATTCATGTGAGTACATAACACCAGCACAGGAATAAAATACCAAAAACATTTACTATTTCCCTTGATTTGGCAGCTGGTCAGAGTCACCCCTTTTTTCCAAGAAAGACATAAGACTCTGTGCTTGTTCATTGCTTAATTTCCTCTTGTCTGCTACCAGCTACAGTTTTGATGATAGTTGTAGTATTCTGGTTCGAATTTTTACACCTGCACTCTTGTCAGTCAACACTCTGTTGTATTCTTCTTCAAGCTATATAATTTACACATAAAATAATATTTATGAAGTTGAAGCAGACATATCATCTGCATGGCCCCTGTCACCAAAGGCATACAACAGTAGGGGTGCACCAGATAGGCCGGATAGTTGTAAAATATCCTGAGGTTTAAGCCTTATTTCAGTTGCTTATAGCAGATAGTTGCATGTTCCATCATATTTTGACTTGAAATGATCAGAACAAATCTTTATAAAAGTCTACTATCAATGGCAACATGCAAGATTTTCAAAAGCCAATTACCCGAGACCCACAATGTTGGAGTATAAGCTTTGACAAAACCTTAATTCGATATTCGTAAAGCACGGCGATAGGTGCAAGCAACACGTCTGAGTTGCATATAATTTCATATATCCAGTATCCGAACAGATATACCTTTATTATCTGGCCAGAATGTCGCACTCTAAAAAATAGGTGTGTTGGAATAACACAACTTTTCTGTCCAGAAAGCAACACATCTTAAGCTGTGTTAGAATAACACAGTGATGTGTGTTAGGGTAGCACAACTGCTGAAACAACACACACTGGATGTGTGCTGAAACAACACACACTGGATGTGTGCTGAAACAACACACACTGGATGTGTGCTGAAACAACACACACTGGATGTGTGCTGAAACAACACACACTGGATGTGTGCTGAAACAACACACACTGGATGTGTGCTAAAACAACACACATTGGATGTGTGCTGAAACAACACACACTGGAGGTGTGCTGAAACAACACACTGGATGTGTGCTGAAACAACACACACTGGAGGTGTGCTGAAACAACACACTGGAGGTGTGCTGAAACAACACACACTGGATGTGTGCTGAAACAACACACATTGTGGTGTGCTGAAACAACACACATTGTAGGTGTGCTGAAACAGCACACATTGTAGGTGTGCTGAAACAGCACACATTGGGGTGTGCTGGAACAGCACACATTGGGGTGTGCTGGAACAACATACTCTGGGGGTGTGCTGAAACAGCACGCACGTCTTCAGTTATGCTACAAAACAACACACCTTCTTAACTATTACAAAATGACGCGAATACACATTTGTACTACAGTTAAAAATACTTTAATTCAAATGTATATATATATATATATATATGTATAGATATATACACACTATAAAAACTTTTTGTAAGGTATGCTGTGTAATCATTACAATATTAAACAGCTACATTAAGACATTCAAATATTACCAAAATCAGTAGTGTCTTTTCCGGAAGTTGAAAAGACAGTCAAAAGCCAGTAGAAACTTTCACGTTTTATGACGTCACGATGAAAGAATGTAGCGTGGAACTTGTAAGTTATTTTACGTATTAGTAACTCCCTGTAGTAACTTTGCATTTCTTCTCCCAGTGCCTTCCCACGAATAAAGGTTCTCCCTAGTGTGAGGCGGTTTCTACAAAAAACCGAAAACCGACCAAAAAACCCGAAAAAACCGAGTGAACAGGTTTTTTTAAAAAATGTTCGAAAATCGGTTTAAAAAAGACAACAACACACGCTATTGAATATTTTAGACCTGTCTTCGCAGACGTCCGCCTTTATTACTAGCGAATCAAAAGTTCACCGTGACGTCATAAAACATGAACGTTTCTACTGGCTTCTGACTGTCTTTTTAACTTCCGGAAAAGACACTCTACTGATTTCGGTAATACTACAATGTAAACGTCTTCGTATCAATGGGAAATCAGTAATAAAATACAGCGCCATATTTAAGCTGGTTTTCCACTAGGTGGAATTTTGTGGATACTGTGGATATGCATATGCATACTTATGGATATGCAGTATGCATATCATTTTTAAGTTCTGATACAAATGTGGAGTACTTGATGGACCTTTTAGTGCCAACTGTTGCCTCCAAAGGAAGCACAACACTCCGGACATCAACTCTGGATAGTTCACGTTGAAGACATAATAGGGAGAAATGAGATCAACCAGAGCTTCTAGTAGCACATTTGGCATTGTTTCAAAGATTGCCCTGTCTTCCCCTGCAACAAAGGCTTGTAGGGCTTCTTCCGGTGATGTTGTTAGGGTATTGAACTACCTGTGGTTCAACCAATTTTTTGAAAAGATGCACCGTGACAAAAGAACGTTTGTCAGAAAATGGATTTAAAGTGCTTCGAACAGAACCAACTTGACGCGAATATCAAGGTATATACATGCTGGACTGCATAAAAATATTAATAAATACTCACATCTTTAAACTTCATAACTGATGCACCTTTTCGGGTTGTCTTTCTCTCTATGATTTGTACCGCATCATGCACATCTTTATTATGAATGTCATCCTTTCTCACAATTGACAACTTACGCTTTAGAAAAATTTTTAATCTGGGAATAACAAAGGATATTTTCTGAAAGAAGTTATCAAAATTAGAACAACTGCAAAGTTTGGTTGCAAAATGTTGTAAAATATAGCCCTGCGAAGTTGGCAAATTTGTATACATTTCTATTACGTGCGGAAATTGGTAACTAATTTAGTTACCAATTCACACATGTAATACAAAAGTATACAAATTTGCCAACTTTGAAGGGCTATTTTTTCCGTATTTTACAACATGTGGTAAAACTCTTTTGATGTCGATGCCTCGTTGGTGTCAGGTATAGGTGATGGTGTTTCAAACGATGTATCTGGTAAACCCTCTTCAAAAGATAAGGCGCTTGGCGTTGAAGTGAGTGGAGTGTTAAACATAGCAAGTCCACTCCCAAAGTCATCAACAGGATCCAAACTAGCAAAGTTGAGACCACTATCATTGTAGAATATATTCTCCAACTGCAAGGAAATAATTTAACAAATTGTTAGAATGCAATGATTCAACATTTTGCGGTGAGCCCCAAGAAAGCTTATTGATCCAATCGCAAATGACCAATAATTCTGATGCAAATGCACCAAAAAAAAAAGATATGTTGCAAAAATTAAACCAGAATTCAGACAACTTAGAACAAAAAATTTGTAAAACATGTTTAGTATGTTATAACATATACAAGTATGCAAATAACTTAATACAGTGACACTATTATTCTGAATTTATGCATTCAAACTCAAGCTCTACTTTAATTCTTTGGACAAGTTCAACTAAGCTGCACCTCGCATCAGGATTTGATCTTGTACAGCATTTGGAAAATTGTCTTAGCTTATCATTTTTAAAGACTTTGGCTACATCATAAAAAACTATCCTCAATGAATATATGTCACTCTTAACACACCGAGGGGTATCACCCTTATTAACTTCAGGAGCAATGTAATTGTGGATCTTGTAATATTTCTCCTTCTAGGCAGTGGAAAGGTTGTACAGTTTCCCTTCTGTAATGTTTGTTGATTTCCTAAAGTCATTTAAAACTACATGGACACTCTCATTTTCTGACAGCTTCGAGGCTGGATCTTTTGTCAACAGCAGATTATCACTCTCTATGTCATTATGCAGATAACCAGATTTGTGCATATAATCCAGGGCACTTTCACTTTCCTGCATAAGTGGAAACCAAGGCAATGTTGCAGATTATTCTTTGGCAAGAGCATCATGCACAGTAACAGATTCCCCTTCAATGCCACAAAACCGAGAGACAATACAGTATGGAGTAGTTTCAGTACATATTCCAAATAAATATGGCAGGTTCTGGTGAGAAAGCCTAGACATTATTGTAGCTTGCACTGAGCAAGCCTAGACATTATGACAGCTTCCATTGAGCTATAATTACTTTTAAATTTCTTTACTGCAACACAATACCCATGAAATTTATGGAGCTCAACCGTGCCAAAAAGTACCTGCCTCCTTCTGTTTTACGATTGTAAATTGGGCATAGCATATTCAAATTCGAATAACCTGTATTCCTACTATGCCTGTCTGAATTCCGCGCTAAAAGTGAATTTAGATAGCTAGGAGTATTATAAGCACTATGTACACGCTTATATGCTAACATTATTCTCTTGATCAAAGACTCCTTCGTAAAAGGAAGCCAATTTAAAGTGTTAAACATAACAATTGAAGGTGCCAGCTTTTCTGCATCCAAAATAATCCGGGCTGCCCACTTTTGAAGTTTCAATACTCTTTGAAAACATTCAGCATTGCAATTATCCCAGATTACACTCCTGTACATCATCGTAGGTTTTATAACACTATTAAAGTACAACTCCCTTTGCTGCTTCTTGAGGTACAGACTAATGTGTTTGAGAAGACCAAGCTGTTTCGAGAGTTTCCGACATAATCGATCAATATGTTCTTCATAATTTAATCTATTGTCAATCGTTACTCCAAGGAGTTTTTGACAATTTACTTCAGTAATCTGTGTATCGAACTGCTATGTCCATATTCCCTTTTTCTAAGATTTTCTTTTCAAGACGCTTTCCTGATATAAGCATAAACTTTGTTTTTTCATCGTTAATACTCATCTTATTTTGAATCGACCACTGACTTAAGGCAGCAAGATCACAATTTATATCATGGACCATTGAGGGAATATCATTCCAATGAGTACTTGCAGATAAGGTTGTATCGTCTGCAAATATATCAACTGATGAATGTGATAGATGGAGTGGAATGTCGTTTACATATAGAAGAAACAGTATAGGTTCCAGTACTGAACCCTGCGGCACACCATGATTAACAGGCAAACGACTTGACTGCTGTCCATCAATAGTTACAAATTGGGATCTTCCAGTGAGATAAGATGTGAACCATTTGATTGCTGAGTCAGCTACTCTATACAAGTGTAATTTAGACAATAGGACTTGATGGTCTATTAGATCAAAAGCCTTTTTAAAATCAACAAAAGCCATAAGAGTAACTTCGTCTTTATCCATATTAAGTAATATTTGATCTGTAAGATTGATTAAGGCTGTCTCTGTAGAGTGTCCTTTACGAAAAGCAGATTGTCGTTCGTAGAGTAACCCATTGTTGGTAAAGTAGTCCATAACGGATCTAGCAACATGTTTCTCGCATATTTTAGAAATGACAGGTAGCACAGATATAGGTCTATAATTGTTTTTATCATCACGTAAGCCAGATTTATGTAAAGGTGTTACCCGTGCTATTTTCCATTTTGTAGGAAAAATGCCTTTGTCTAGTGACATATTTAAAAGCTTTGTTAATGGATGGGAAAACACCGGAGAAACCAATTTCAAGATCTTCACACTAATACCATCTACGCCAGTAGCTTTCGAGCATGATAACTCTTTCTCGACATGCGACATTTTTCACGGCAAGCAACATTTTGATTCAACTGTTTTATAACGTAAATATTTCAGCGCGTATTCACCCCCCGTAAAAACAAAGAACACCATTGAAATCCTAGCAAAATAAGCTTTTCATCGGGGGGTCTAATGCCATCAAAACAAATACACAAACTGAAACAATCATATATTTACTCACCGCTTGGCCAAACATTCTGTATTTTCATATGGAGAAAAAGTTGAATATTTTCTAAACCTTTCAGATTTCGCCACAAGTTAATATTAGTGAAATATTCCTTGTATTCAAGCGCTTTTATGTAGAAAATTTCGTTTGAATACGACGAGTAGAAATGTTTATTTGGAATTTTTTAGTATATCGGGTTTCATCGGGTTTTTACTCGCACGCGCGTGCTGCATGTAAAATTGGCCAATAAGGAGTATGCCGTAGCCCAATGCACGTGAAAATCACGCTCCAGATGTAATTTGACCTTTAGAATCGATTTCCGATGTTTTCCGAGCGCTAGGATGTAAACACGCAATGTTTTGGGCGATCTAAAGTGTATTTCCGGTTAAAAATATCCCGCTGATTTCATTAGTTTCGCAACAGATTGAAATACCGAAATAAAAGACGAAAAACTAAGGCTACAAGCTTGAAAATAACACTTTCAATAGTGTTTTGGATTCTGTTTCGAATAAGACTATAGCGAAAACGATATCTCAAAAGGGGCCGACGTTATGTTCGGCGAAAGGTATGGATAGTTTACATTGTTCGAGACGATTAATATAATGAAATATGACACCGCTTGACCTGTCAAAAGGTCATAAATAGTTATACAATTTTGGTAAAACTATATTTGACTAAAACTATCGATAGGTATTAGGAGATATTGTTTCACTGAATCGAATGGTGGTATTTTCATCTACATAGCGTGCACCAAACAGGAGATATGAATAGGCAAAGTGTCATAGTACGTGCACGTACTACGTTTATAGGGGCCTGCTTTTAAAGAGATAAATTGTTAATAAGTTCATTTACTTGCTCAACAGTTATAGATGGAATGTTGTATTGTGTGACAAAATTGTTGATTTTCGTTGAGACAAAGTCATCAATAATTTTCGTATCCAAAGGATTTGTTAAGACTTGATCGTTCTGTATTTGTGTAATAATATTTACAAAAAAGTCATTTAACATGTTTGCCATTTCCAATGCGTTTGTTTCAGACGAACCTCTATCCCTCTTTAGCTCAATGATCTTACTTGATTTTTGTGCCTAAGTCAAAATCTTCAAAGCATTCCAGATTCCTTTGGGGTTTCCTTTATTGTATAGCATTTGATTTCCGCTCCCTTTTAAGATGTTTATCACGTTTTCCGATCGCAAGTACTATCTCATCATTTATCCAAGCCGGCTGTTTAAAACATTTAACCCTTTTCTGCTTCAATGGGATATGATCTATCACTATTTGATTTAAAAATATTTCAAGTGTTTCAAGAACGTCATCAACGTTGTCAAAGATAAAGGCATTATCCCATGGGCATTTACTTAAGTCTTCGAGCAAGTTTTCTACATTCAAGTTCTTAAAGTCATGGTAATTTATCACTTTATGTGATGAATCCTTATTTATTTTAACTCTTACATATTTATTTTAATCCTTATTTATTTTAATTCTTACATACTTTCGACATATAAACACAGGTAAGTGATCGGCAAGACCAATGTTCGGTACAGTTAAGACAGAAATAAATGCCGGATGTGTAGTATAAACGTGGTCTAGACATTTATTACTCACTGGTCGTCTAACTTCATTTACAAGTTGAGATAAATTCATACTGCCAAGGGACTTAATTAGTCAGTGCTTTGAAAAGGCCATTTTATCCAGGCTATTTATGTTCATATCACCCACTAAAATCATTTCCATATTTTTCAAATACGCCGTTTCAATATTTTGCTCGATCCTAGAATCCGTAGCAACATCTGTAGAGGGTGGACGGTATATAGATCCAACTAGTAATGGCCTGTGTGAGTTATGAGGGTAAATAGTTAGCCATAGCGACTCGACAAAATCGTCTTCGAGATCACAGTTTCTATTTACTTTAACCTTGTCAGAAACGTAAGCTATTAGCCCACCGCCATTTTTAGATCCGCCTCTGTCTTTCCGAAACAGATAATAACCCGGAATATTATATACAGAATCCGGCTTTGAGGTCGACTTTAAGAAGGTTTCTATTAAAAATAGTCTATCGATATTCTTGTATGTAGTTAAAATAAGACTTATCTGTTCAAATTTTGCATCCGTCAAACGATTTATATTCCACTGGCCAATCCTTAGACCTTTGTCTGGCATCTTGATTTCTTTCAAATTTGCCTCCCAACTGTCCGAACTATCACCAGGGTTTAGTTCAACATCACCCGCCAGTAGAAGCTCCTGAGTTGTTAATTGCAAGTCATAGGATGAGTCACCATTTACAGTGTATTTAACACGAGCCATAGAAAATTTACGCTTCGGTGCATGTGCTTGATAGAAAACTCGAAGTCGACACCCAATTTTAATAACAGTTGACCTTCTCCTTTACTTGTATGTACTATTTGGTTTTGATATTTAATATCTGAACCAAAAGTAAGCAGAAACCAACACATTAATATAGACAAAAACAGCAGACCCTTCACAAGCACCGCTTCACAAGCACCCTTCACAAGCACCGCTTCGATCTGATGCAATGCCACACCATTGTCAGAAGAGGAATTACCTGCATGTTTCCCAGCATTTAATTTACGTTGCTGAGAAATGCACAACTGTTCAAGCTTTTTGAAGCTGGTAAATACGCTCTCGCTCTGTTGCAATTGGGATTTTAATTTATCGTTAAATTCCATATTACTCTTTTTATAATTGTGCAGGTTTTGGTTTCTCTTTCTATGACAGTGAGCTTGATTCATCCTCTTTTCATCCTCATCAGGGAGCTAGGGTTTTGATAAGAATTGAAATCTTTGATTAGTCACCCATCACACCAAAATGACAACATGATCGACTAAACAGGAATTGAAATAAATGCAATAGGTCTTTATATTGAATAAATGCAGGAACAGTGTCAAATACTCGATACTTATTCTATGGGAAAGAGGCAATGTATACAATGTTTGCATTATTTCCATTTTGTTTGTCCCTCATATATTAATACACTGCCAGTAACAGTGTTGCTGTGTCAAATGAGTGATTTGTCCAGGGCGCACTCTTGAAAATAGGTGTGCTATAGTAACACACCTTTTCTGTTGCCAAAACAGCACACCTTAAGGTGTGCTACGGTAACACACCAAGGTGTGCTACAGTAACACAACAAAAGGTGTGTTAGCGGCTTGTCGCCAAAACAACACACCTTTAGGTGTGTTACTAAGAATGGTGTGTTAGGCAGCACGCAAAGGTGTGTTATTGTTGCTCAATGGTGTGTTATAGTAGCACACCTCAAGGTGTGTTGGTTAGCATAACTTAAGGTGTGTTAATATAACACACCTTACAAGGTGTGCTAATACAACACCATTGAAAGATGTGCTAATACAACACACCTTACAAGGTGTGCTAATACAACACACCTTACAAGGTGTGCTAATACAACACCCTTGAAACATGTGCTAACACAACACACCTTGCCAGGTGTGCTACTACAACACACCTTAAAAGAAATATTCGAAATATTCGAATATTTCTTCGAAATATTTTTACATACAATGACTGACAACAATGGAATGTCTGACATCTTGGATTATTTTTTATCTCATTAATGCTGGTTTTAGGTGACGCCACAAGTAGGGTTAGCCATATAAAAGGACCCCTCTTGGTGGCAAAAAAACCCCAGTTGGTTAATGTTTAAAATGTTTGCAGATATTTTGTTATTTCAAAGGGTATCTAGAGAATAATTTTCAACTCATAAGGTTCAGTGGTTTTCAAGCAATATCTGCAAAAATCCAAGATGGCGACATCTCATTACTTTAAGTCAAAATATTTCAAGAACTAAGCAAGATATAAAAAAAATGGTAAAAGAGTTTAACATATAATTTTGAAAGTTCTTTCAAATGCGAAAATCTAATTTTATATTGCCATATCCCTTTAAGAATAAAGAAATACAATGTATACTTAAGCTAAATTACTGTCCCTTCTACGCATGAACGGGATTTGTATTTACACTTCTTGTTTTGATTTGTATTTACACTTTTTGTTTTCCCATGTACTTAGCATACATATAAGCTAAAATGTTACATGATGAATTAGTCTTCAATTTTGCCAAAAATCTTTTTTTTGAGACAAGCAAAGAAATATTTTCGTGAATCAAATGTATGGCTTTCCCTTTGCTTGCCTCATTCAGTAACTCTTATAGGTGAAACCGAAATTGCAAAAAGTGTGTACACATTTCCTTTATGTATTTTTTCCCTGTTACTCTGAGTGCAGTTCACACAGGGCAAGCTGAAAAACCAGGGTGGGATTCGAGCTGTTTTTCAGCTTGCGCGGTGTGGACTGCACTAAGAGTAGCAGGGAAAAAAATACTTATAACACCCGAGTACAAAATGCACCACCACAATCGAGTACATTTCCTTACGTTTTTGAGACATGCGTAGAAGGGAATACAATGTAATCGACTTGTAACATCAAGTTCACTGTCGGTGAACATTGCTTTGCAGTTCAGCAACGAAAGACGAGTATTTAATGGATCGCTGTGTGGTATCTGATACATCTAACGTGAAATCCTGGAGGAAGTAGAGGATACCTGACATTTGATCAGGGTAATTTATGTGGAAGACGTAATAGCTTGAAATGATGTCGACTAAAGCTTCCAACAGGTTCGTGCTGCTTTCGAAGAACACCTGATCTTTGCCTGAAACAAAGGTTTGAAGAACGTTGTCTGGTGTGCCAAGTACCCAGGCCTTAAAATATCGGTCAGTCACGGACATTGTCCGACCCATTTGTGAAATTGTCCTACGTACAGAGGAAACCACCGGACATTCTGTCCGACCTAAGTGAAACTGAGGTTTATTGTTTGTCCGACCCGAGTGTATTGGTGTCCGACCGAACTGTTGTTTTGTCAATCAAAGTGTTGCTGGCGGCGAGTGAAATGGTGAAGTGGAAAACGAACTTGAGTGTCGACATCTTACTGTTGTTATTGGGATGCAAGTTAATTTAGATATTTAATATCTTCGCAACGTTTACCGTTCAGAATTAATACACTGTGCTGATATTCGTTTGTGTCATTCAGATTTATTTTCGAGCCAAACTGAACTGAAGCTCATCGGACATCATCATACATATGTCCGACCCAAACTCAAAGTCATCGGACACTTTGTCAGACGGCCCTGTAAAAGATATTTTAAGGCCTGCAAGTACCACCAGTTTAAACTGGACCGTCTTGTCTTCAAACAAATTCTTGGGCTTACTTGATGGCTATAGTGAAGAGAAAACATAATGGTAGAGTTTAAGGAAAAACTTTTTGCATACACTGCCCTTACAAACGTGTATAGAAACTATCTCTAACTCAGCCACCAAGTGTAATTTGAATATACGTACATCGTTGAACTTAATTAGTGATCCCCTTTTTTTCATTGTTTTCGTTTCAATGAATGAAACAGCATCAGCAACATCTTTATTCACCAGTTCATCCTTCCGTAGAACTTTTTTAATACCTTTTCTCAATCTTTCCACAGACTTCTTAAATGCAAATCCTGGGAGAACTTTTTGCATTTCTTTACGCACCTATAAAAAGGATAGACGCGACTTTACACAAGTGATTATTGAGCAAGCAACCTCGTACCCAGGGCATAAAAAATCTACCAAAAATAAGTAAGTCTGAGAAAGAAAGGTTTATTAAAACTTCCAACTTCAAGAAAGAACAATTGCTGTATAACAGTGTTACCTGTGTCAAATGAGTCATTTG